>JBBPBX010007450.1:0-65272 GCA_038048925.1 Garcialebias charrua
GGATGGAAGGTGACATGTTTCAGCACACTCTCTCTCTCTCACACACACACACACACACACACGCACGCACACACACACACACACACACACACACACACACACACACACACACACACACACACACACACACACATACACGCGTACCATACCAACAGGGGACTATAAGTTGTTCCTGCCAAGAGGGAACTTCTGTTTCAAGTTTGTTGAAAAATGAAAACCCATGATAAAAATTTACTTTAAACCTCTATTACCACAATATAACTGAAAATTTGACTTTTAATCATTTTTAAAGAAATTGCCAAGAGGGGACCTGGATCTCTGAGCGACGTTTACCTTATGTTACGTGGTCACATTTTCTTCTGTTTTTTTTGTTTGTTTTTTATTTTTGGCACCTTTTGACGGTTCACTGGTGGAGGGGGCAGGGCTCAGCCAGACAAGTGTTTTTAGCTGCGCTGGTAGTACACGTGTGGTGTGACTGACTGATGGAGTAGCGTGTTGGGAGCTGCTGTTGCAGAGAAGAGGTGTAAAGAAGAAAATAACTGAAGGTACGGTGCGGGTAGGCTTTGGACGGAGAAACAGAGTCTTCACCTCGGGTTTGATCAACCCAGAGGAGAGCGTCAGATGTTTTGGATAGGAGGAAGTTTGTCCTGGATGAACCGGCTGGACGCTAAATAATGCACCGGGAAGTTTACACACCTGCTAACATCAAACACCTACAAAAATCACAAGTGGTGCATTTTTTTTTTAGAAAAGAGAAAAACTATAAAGAAAAGCAAAAACAACAACTATTGAACAGATCGTCTGACGGATGAGGAAAAGTGTGGGCTCGCCCTTTTAAGGATGCCAGCTGATGGAGATACTCTGATCGGACATCATAAGGTAAGCCCTACCTCGTTGTGTTCCGTCAGGTGCCAGTTTTGTTTCTTTTTTCTTTTCTTTCTCATCATACACTTATAGTTGAGGCCCTACTCTCCAGTAAACAGTAAAATGAACAAGAACGAGCTGGGGAGAGAAGCAGGTTCGTAACAAATGGGGGCTCGCGTCCGGGATCGCGGAACTTCCTTTTGACTTTAAGCTACCATTTAAATTATATTGGTCTGTTGTTGATTCCTGTAACGGTGGTTGAATTAGTGTGAAGTTATGGAGGAATTTAAAGTTGAAGAATTCCTGAAGGAGGGTCGGATTCTGAAAATGAGAGACTGTTATCAACTTAAAAAAGAAGAACTGTTCAAAATAGCAGAAGACTTGAAGGTGCAGTGTCCACCTGGTACAAAGAAAGTTGATTTAATTGAAGCCTTAATAAGTAGGATTTCCCCTGAAGGTCTTTTGGAAACACCCCCCAACGTTTTAGAATTACAATTTGCTCAACTAGAATTATAAAAAGAACGTATCAGGCAGAAAGCAGCACAGGAACCTGCCACACGAGTTGGACAGAGAACGAATGAGGCTGGAGTTTAAGTACAAACAGAAAAAACTGGAGAATGAACAACAAAAGCTGGCAGTAGAAAAACGAAAAGTTGCAGCTATGGAAGAGGTTTTGATCTTAGTAAAAACATCAGATTAGTTCTTCAGTTTTGTGAAACATAAGTTGACATTTTTTTCTGTCCTTTGAAAATATTGCAAATTCTCTAAAGTGGCCTGAGAATGAATGGTCTCTTCTTGTACAGAGTATGTTTACTGGCAGAGCAAAGGAGGTTTATGCTGCACTTGATGCAGAGAAATCCTCATGAAGCTGTAAAAGCTACTGTTCTTGCTGCTTACCAACTGTCTCCAGAGGTTTTTGACAGCGTTTTCGTAACATGGAAAAAAGTGTGACTCATACTTATCAAAAAGGCGTTTAATACAAGATGAACTGGACTTTGTTGAAAAAGACGTTTCGACCCCTATCCAGGGTTTTTTTTCAATTCACTGAAACCAAATATGAGCGTGTGGAGTTATAACAGTCTAAAGTAATCACGCACCATCATATGTAAATTGCAAGCTAAGGTAACACATACATGTAAATTGACAGATCACACCTTAATAGTAGGGGGTTCCCTTGAAGTCTCTGGCAGAAAACACATAACTGTATGTAGATTGACAAATAACACCTCACAAACCAACAACAGAGGTATCTCAAACAACTTTGATAGTCTAATTCACAGACAAGAGAACTCTGCTCCTATCCGGTGTAAAACGTCTGGGAATCAAACCCAAAACTGAATTGTAAGTCTTGGAAAGTTGAAATCTCAGACCTCCTCCTCTGTTAAGCGAAGGTTTTTCTCTCTTAACATAAACAGCTTCCTTCACACCCCTCTCAAGCCATCTGTGCTCTCTGTCCAAAATTTGCACATTTTGGTCATGAAAAGAGTGACCCTTGTCCGTGAGGTGGAGGTGAACAGCTGAGTTTTGTCCAGAGGAGGTTGCTCTCCTGTGTTGGGACATTCTTTTGTCAAGTCAGCAGGGAAATCTGCTAAACACAATAATGAACAGAAAAAGACTAACAGACAAAAAAAATTGTCATTCCTTATGTTGCTGGAGTCTCAGAGAATTTCAGAAGGATTTTCAACAAACACAACATCCCAGTACACTTCAAACCCATCAGGACTCTCAGACAGAGGCTGGTCCACCCTAAGGACAGAACCCCCACACACAAACAGAGTGGTGTGGTGTACGCAGTCCAGTGCAACGAGGACTGCCCAGACCGCTACATTGGAGAAACTAAGCAACCCATCCACAAAAGAATGTCCCAACACAGGAGAGCAACCTCCTCTGGACAAAACTCAGCTGTTCACCTCCACCTCACGGACAAGGGTCACTCTTTTGATGACCAAAATGTGCAAATTTTGGACAGAGAGCACAGATGGTTTGAGAGGGGTGTGAAGGAAGCTGTTTATGTTAAGAGAGAAAAACCTTCTCTTAACAGAGGAGGAGGTCTGAGATTTCAACTTTCCAAGACTTACAACTCAGTTTTGGGTTTGATTCCCAGACGTTTTACACCGGATGGGAGCAGAGTTGTCTTGTCTGTGAATTAGACTAAAAAAGTTGTTTGAGATACCTCTGTTGTTGGTTTGTGAAGTGTTATTTGTCAATCTACATACATTTATGTGTTTTCTGCCAGAGACTTCAAGGGAACCCCCTACTGTTAAGGTGTGATCTGTCAATTTACATGTATGTGTTACCTCAGCTTGCAATTTACATATGATGGTGCGTGATTTCTTTAGACTGTTATAACTCCACATGCTCACATTTGGTTTCAGTGAATTGAAAAAGCCCCTTGGATAGGGGTCGAAACGTCTTTTTCAACAAATAAAGTCCAGTTGATCTTGTATTGAACACCTTTTTGATTTTATCATGTCCTAGACGACTGAGAATCTTCACCAGCAGACTCATACTTATGTTCAATATGCTAGAGAGAAGGAGATAGCATTTGACAGATGGGTGGGGTCAAAGAATGTTAGTCAGGACTATGAGAAATTAAAACAGCTTATTCTCTTGGAAGATTTTAAAAATAGTGTTTCTTTTGAGGTAAAAAATTACCTAGAGGATCAAAATGTTGATGGGATTAAGAAAGCTGCAGTTATGGCTGATGATTTTGAACTCACCCATCAGTGCTTAGTGAGAGGGGGGAGTGAGTCCAATAACCACCAAACATAGCATGGGATCGGAACTGAGGATGGCTTCCCAAAACCATCTAGACTAGAGCAGGGGTGCTCACACTTTTTCAGCATGCGAGCTACTTATAAAAAAAACCAAGTCAAAAAGATCTACCCAATACAAAAATGCAAAACATATAATTATCTTCAAATGTATTAAGGATTCTTTTTATGTACAATGTACCTATGTTGATGTACCTTGCATAACTGAATAAGCCAATATTGCACAACACATGTAATAAATCAGGGGTCACCAACCCGTAGGGACCAAATGGGGTGATGGTGACAGCAATATAGATTTTTTTTAATTTATTTAAAAAAGATGGTAGAAACTGATCCCCACCCCCTTCTTTATAAGAATCTGGTCTTTTACTTTAATTAATAAATGTTAAAAAATCATTAGATATTTTTTTAACTTTATAATGTCATCTCTAAAAAAAACTCCAGCAAATCTAAAGTGGTCCACAGGCCACCAGTTGATAACCACAGCTGTAGCAGGTTGTTATGGCTCCGGACACGTTTAATTTAGTGAACAAAGGCATAAAAATGGCTCTTTTGGTACGGAGATTTACAGCGGTGTATTTTACAGACTGTCCCTGAACGCAGCGCGAAAGTGTGTTTTGCAAACGCTCGCGCTGCGGGACAGGGAAACGTGCAGAGAACAGAGAGTAGTCAAGGAGGTTATGCTGTATGAAAAGTGTCTCGTATGATTTTAATAATAAAGCCACGTCAACTCCCAACCAGTATGTTTAAGCGTGCAGAGAAACATCACAGCGTCACTCACCCGGAAGATGGTGGGGGCGTTTCGCTTTGAAGTTGCTGCTGTCCGAACAGGGATTTTAGTTCCTCCACCTTTCTCTTTCTCACCTGGCTTTTGGGTGGGAAGTCCATGTCGTATTTTCCATGAACAGTCCGAAATCTGATTGTTTTAGCTTGGTATGTTTCGCTGCGTTTCACCTTCGCGCCGTTGTTTTCAGAAACTGCATGCGTAATGACCTAAAGCTCTCATCTGATTGGTTGCCGTGTATGTCAATCAAGTGATGGGAGGATACAACTCAAGATTCAGTTGTCATCTGATTGGTTGCCCTGCATGTCAATCAAGTAACGGGATGTTTGATTGGCTGACAATTTTTTTAATGTCACGCTGCGGGAAAAAAATAATAAATAATAATGTCACGCTACGATCGACCAGTAATGCCTCCATCGACGTAATGAGCAGGTCTGGCATATTCTGTCTGAAGCTAATTTTAGTCGGACCGAGGTTTGGGACTCGGTAGTCTAGGCTCTGACGTGTTGATGTTGATACGACAAAGTTCGTGTACGTAACGTTTATATGGCTGTTTCTACTGGACGCTGCTTGGTTTAACCTGTTTGGGTGCTAATCGCTATGTTGCAGAGTTTTTGTGGTGTTAATAAGCATTTTTATTGAGTTGAGAAGAGTCCGGAACTTTGTGGTAGGCTAATGCTAGCATTTCTCACTGGAGCCACGTACTCCAGAGACAAGGGTTCTAATACGCTGCTGTTTGTCAGATTTCATTTTGGTTCACACAATTCCGACTGTTTGTCTGGCTTGGTTCATTTCTATGCATAAAATATCGTCAGATTCTGTTTAATAGCGGTGTTTTGAGATATTTGTTTTAGAGCAAACGGAAAAATCAGACGGTGCATAAGTCCGTGAAGGCATCACGTACGACACATCAGCGGAAGTAAATTCACCCAGATAGAAAAAAGATTGGTGCTTTAATATCTCAAAATTCATAGAACTTGTTCCAAACATTTTAATCACATCAATTTGTTTCTTAAAAGAACGTTTGTTGAAGCGATTGTCATATCCAGGCTAAAACTCACCTAAAAGTTGATTTTCCACCGTTGTTCGTTTTCAAGGTAACGGAATTAGCAGTAGTCAACACGGCCTTAGAGCCCAGAGCGCCCCTAGCGGCCAAGAGGGGTAATTACAGTCAATGTGATAATATAAGTCTTACAGTGCCATCTGCTGGTTAAAAAGTAAGGACAGGAATCATCTTCCACAGTAAGTGCTCACACCTGCAACAATTTATTTTCCCTTCTCTCTGACACAACATCTTTCACAGTTATCCTGTGCACATTTAAACTTTCCTGTTTATTTTAAATAGTGAAAAGTTTAGAGTAATGAATACAGAGCATCTTTTATTTTGATTTTCACAGAAAATCCAGATAAAGATGGCAGGCGCAGAGTGAGACCCCTGATACCACTGATACAGGGCAACCTCTGCCAACTGAAGGCTACGACCCGACCAACGCAGATTGGCTCGAACGTGCCTTATATTCGCTCACAGGGTCCATCACAAATTATCATGAAGAGACACAGTTGATGAATGAAACAGATGTAGACAGAGCATTAAAAGTTGTAGCAGCTGGAACCACAACGGGTGAGAAGAAACCAGACAGAGACAAACGTTTGGCTAAATTAAGCCTTTTGTTAAAAGCCAAGCCAGGCTTTGAAACTGCTGCACACCAGGCTGTCTCTAAATCATGTTTAACAGCACGAATGGAGATTGCCACTTTACAGCAGGAGATAGGGAGTTTAACACAGTTGAGTATTGATTACGCTGAACAAATGTGTAGTCTCTACGAACGATGCACAGTGTTAAAGAGGGATTTTGAACAGACACAAGATGATTTGAAAACATGCGTGGTAGAGAAGGATAAGTATTACCATCAGTACAAGTCGCTTCAGGCGGATTGTGGGGAGGCACGAGACGTACTAGACAAATGCACGGACAACCTGGAATCATTGTCACTACAGTACACAAAGCTCCAAGATGATTATAGAAAATCACAAGAACAGCACATGATGTTACAACGTGAAAATGATGGGTTAAGAGTCCAACTAAACAGTTGTAGAATAGAGCGTGCCTTAGCAATGAACAAACTCTTTGAAGAGGAGAGAAAATGTTTGGATCTCATGAGTAAACACCTTGAAAATCCACCACCTCCGCTGCCCCCTCCCATACCCGATGCCCCACTCCCTCCTCCACCGCCCCCGCCCATGCCCGTTGCCCCACTCCCTCCGCCACCACCCCCATCTCAACAGATGTTTGCTGGGATAACCCAATGGCAGGTACCTACGTACCCCACGTCAACAGGTGTACCTGGTGCGTAGATGGGTGGGTATATCACTATCAATGGTTCTCAATTCGCTGTCCCAATAGAACGACTCCATAAAATTTCCCAGTTCGTTGGGACAGTCTCACCGCTGCATATGGGGATGATAACAACTAATAACGGCCATTTAATGGGCCGATAACATCCAAAGCCGCTCTCAGTTTCCTACATGAAAATGGCTCTGACTCCACTCCAACCAACATTTAAATTACTGGCAGGACAATCTCATGTCCATTTCTCTCATTAAGACAAGTAAAAAAAAAAGAATAATCAAAAGAAAATTGTGTTTTTTAAAATCTCTATTTTTCACGTATTTATTGTTTTCTGAAGATGCTGACAAGTTTTACTTGAAAACTTATTTTTTATAGTTTGGTACATCTTTAAGTAAAAAAGTGAAAAATGTTTACTTGCTCTGTGTACACTTTTTATACTAAAAGAGCCACTTAAAAAAAATGTTTTCTGAAGATGTTAACTTTTTTTAACCTTAATTGTAAGCCTTCCATTCCTTAGGCTTGGACCTCTTCAGTTTAAGAGAAAGAAGGCTTACTAGGCTCTGTTTGCACATTTAAGATATATTTTGTTCTGAGATTTCTGTTTAAATCTGAAATAAAGGCCCTGAATTAATTTGACTTGGATTAATTTTAATTATGGTTAAATAGCTAGTTGTTTGCTATAAAGTGCAGTTTGTTAGTGAAAATGTGAATACGGGTAGGCAAGACCATAAAGGACAAAAGTTGGACTTTCCTTACTAGGAGGAAATTTTAGTAAGTGGACCTCAGTGAGTTTTAATTGAATACCCCTGACTTAGGGGATGTTTGTTTAAATGAATCCTGGACAAACAGCAGCTTTTTAAAGATGTATTTTGCCAGGAGGAACTACAAAGGGGGGATAACAAAGAGGAGAGGACTTGAAAGAAGGGGCTTGTTAGAGAATCAGAAGAGGGATGGTGAAAGCTTGTGAAGTTTGCTAGAAGATGCATCGTTTTCAGTCTCAGGGGGATTAGACTTTTTCTTCAAGTGACAAAACACCTTACTGACCTCAGCCTAACCTCTGAGGATTGACCTTTGACTTGTCACCCTGACACCACTAGGGTTTGCTCCAGTTGGGAGTTGTCAGCATGAAATTTTTCATAACATTTGAAAAAAAAAAATCCCAAAGAATAGGATAATGTGTCGATTGTCTAGGTGGAAACAGGGGCTTGGACAACAATGAGTAAAGTTTAATTAGAAACATCACATTTGGTGAGTATCTCTCTCTCTCTCTCTCTCTCTCTCTCTCTCTCTCTCTCTCTCTTCTATCTATCTATCTATCTATCTCTCTTCCTTTTTTAAAAACAAGATAACAAACATTTTATTTTATTTATAAAATTTATTCATTTTTAAAATACAATACAAAACAATTCTATAAACTATAAGAATACAAAATACTGTATAAAAATGAAAGGTAGCAGAAAGAAGAAAAAAAATCTTACTACCCGGTATATTTGCCCCTTTTTTCAAACAATTAGTGCAAACAATAATAATCTTCAAGCAACAGAACAAAATGAATAACTCTTTCTAATTTAATAATAGCAAACATGGTAGAAATGGTCAGTGAAAGATGAGAAGTATTTTAAGAAGAGGTCAGTGAAAGTTTTGTTTAGAAGATGAGGCTTCATCAAATCTTTTAGCAAATTCTCAGATTAGTCTGCCCCATTGTTTTCAGGAAATCCATCCATCTGCTCCCACAAATTCAAAACATGAGAGGAAAATTTGGGGAACTATAGGGAAGCTCTCCAAAACCTGGACTGAGCTGAATGGGCAAAAGGTCCATGTGTCTTGTGTTCATGTGTAACCCGGTGGTGTAGTCAACATTTTTGTAGTGGGTACAGTATTTTCTGGTGTATAGGTTGCACCTGTGTATAGGTTGCATTGTCCAATTATCACCAACAGATTGGAAAAATCCCTAGATAGGTCGCACCGGTGTATAGGTCGCACCTACGTTTAGCTCTGCTGCAAATGTCTGCCACAGGAGCGCACAGCAAGGCTTTTAAGAAGATTAACACTTAAAAACAATTATTTGTTTGATAAAAATTATAGCAAATATATGTCTGAGCTGAACTTTTCCTTAATAAATGAACGTAATTGTGAAATGAGCTGGATTTAAAAATTTGTTTCGCCAAAAGTGATAACAAGCCATATATAGGTTGCACCGGTGTATAGGTCGCAGGCCTTGAAAAAACCATAAAAAGGTGTGACCTATACACCGGAAATACGGTATATACTAGGGGTGTAACGGTACGCTAAAATCACATTTCGGTTCGGTTCAACTACAAGGAGGGCTCGGTTCGGTTTATTTTCGGTACAAAAAAAAAAGACAAAATAAAGACTTACAAAATGTTTATTTTGAAAATATGCCAAAAATACATTTGTACTGTATTGTATTGTAGTAATAAATAAAAGTGACCCATTTGGATGATATTTTAAATAAACAGCACTCTACAATAAATAAACTACTGTATATTAACAATAATAAAAATCTTAATAAATACAATAACAGTCAGAACCAGAACAATAAGCAGCAACAGACTGTTTATGATCTAACTAATCAAGTTTTTGTCCAGTAGCAGCAGTGTGGCTGTATTTGTCCTCATTACTGTACTCACAACCTCTTGGACCTGCTCCTCCAAGTGGGACAGGTCCTGGAACAGTTCAGAGTTCAGTTCAGTCATCACACACTTCTTAGCTGCAGCAGGTGATCTCTGGTGGATGTCTGTCCCTGAAGTGGAAGAGAGATGCTACTGCTCCACCTGAGTGTATCCCAGGTGTGATGGGTTAAATGTTGAGAGCCAATTTTGCCATTGTATGGGAACATACAATGGTGACAACACATTATTATTATTATTATTATGTTCCCCTATCACCAGTTTATTGTCCACTGCAGAGTGAAGAGGGGGAACTGGAAATACCCTCCATCCATGGAAGTAAGGCACCAACGTCCATTTTGGTGTGTGGCTCCTGTCATTTGAGGATTTCTAGTTTTTATTGCTTAAAAGTATAGTTTCCTCAAATGATTGAGGCGACCAAGGCCACCATTAGCCACCCTCTGGCTCCGCCATTGCACATGGGGGCGCATAAAATTGCTCCCTTCATTCGCCAGGATCTGTCACTCTGCACCACCTCAGAGAAGAAAATAAAAACTACCTCTGTTCTTATACACAGTGTAACCAAAAAGGGAACGTTAACTTTCATTCCCTGTTCAATTCCAGTCCCAAAAAATACAATATAATCATACAAACATACAAAATACATAATAAAAATACAAATATTTACTATACAAACCCTTGCTATTCAAACCATCCTGCGGGTCAGTGCCATGGGCTTGTTGCAGATTCAAGTCCATGTTGCGTCAGGAAGGGCATCCGACAAAAAAAATAACTACCAAATCTNCTCATGAACACTATGGGAACTCTTCAAAATACGTTTTGAATGACAGTCATTAAGGCATGCACGCTGCAAATAACTGCATGCAGGTAGCTTATGGTAACCCATCCAAGAACTTTTTATTTATTAGTAATCATTAACACGCACACACACAGCAGCTTCATCAGAGGAGCTCGTGTCCTCCTGACTTTTGAAGGTGGAGTATTTATACGGAGAGCCAAACCTCTGCCTGTAACACTAACCTGCTGAAGAGTTACCGGTAAGTGGATTGATTATCAGCTTCATATATATTTCATATATATATTTATAGAATTTTCTTCTCACTCGCTTGCTCACGTACACATTTTATCCCGCTTGCTCTCTCTTTAAGTTTTGTTTACAATTGTTACTCTGAGTTTTGCCTCTGTTCTGGTCTCGTACCACTCTGGGTTCAGTCGGTCCTTACAGAATGCTCCAGCCATAACCGACCCAGAACGAGACCAGAAACGAGCAAACTCTGTCCTATTTCCAGATGGATCGTATGACCATGGTCGAGGAGACACTTCAACGGGTCTTGGCTCAACAAGACGCCGCACAGGAAACCATGAAGGAACTTGGAGGTATGGTTTATACTTTAACCCAAAGCCTCACACCCTCAACTCCTGCTGCTTCCTCTGTTAGAGACACTCCTAACACGACGCCCGAGACCGGTGCCTCAAACCAGCAACTAATTACAAAACCTTCTGAACTATTTTCTGGAGACCCTCATTCATGTGGAGGTTTCCTCCTGCAGTGTAAACTAGCGTTCAGAGCGGCCCCTCAACTTTACACAACAGAAGCCGCTAAAATCACGTATTTCATCAGTCAACTGAAGGGTGACGCACTGAGTTGGGCAAATTCCTACTTACAGTTTCACAACATTGACTATATCACCTTTGATACCTTGTTAAAGGAATTCAGCCGAATCTTCGACCGACCTCTTCAACAACCCAACGCCGTAAAGCGGCTCCTTGGACTCCGTCAGGGAGGTCGGCCTGTCGCAGAACATGCTCTGGAGTTCCGTATCCTCGCTGCCCAGACCCG
The DNA here is from genome assembly GCA_038048925.1 of Garcialebias charrua. Classification (NCBI taxonomy): domain Eukaryota; kingdom Metazoa; phylum Chordata; class Actinopteri; order Cyprinodontiformes; family Rivulidae; genus Garcialebias; species Garcialebias charrua. The sequence goes on from JBBPBX010007450.1 coordinate 11,264, forward strand.
ATGGAACGACCTAGCACTTAAAGGTACTTTTTTAAGTTCCCTCTCCGATTTCATCAAAGACCAGATCACCGCTAGAGATGAACCTGAGAGTTTTGACGAGCTAATCGACCTAGCGGGTGCTATTGACGAGCGCTTCCGGGAGCGGAGGAGAGAGAAGGACTACAACTCCCGTCATCCTTCCACTTCCGGATTCATACGTCATCAGGTGAGCCCCGCACCCACAAGAACTCGTTTTCGAACTACAAATCCCAGGGAGACAGAGATCCCGTGTCATTTCCTCGTCACGTCGTTCCCACAGAACGTTTTCGTTCATTTTCTGAACCTGAGCCCATGCAAATAAATAAATTTCGGCTGTCTCCTGAGGAGAGACAAAGACGCAGTGACATTAATGCCTGCATGTACTGTGGAAAGACCGGGCACTACCGGAGAGATTGCCCCCTCCTGGGGGGAAACGAGAACGCCCGCCAATAAAGAGAGAGATATTGGTGGGTACTTCTGCTCTCTCCTCCGCCTGCAGACTGTTATTACCCACACTTATCCAAATCCACCACAATCATCATCCTGTTCCAGCTTTGTTGGATTCTGGCGCAGAACAAAATTTGATTAGTTTGGACTTGGTTCAAGGGTTGTCTCTGCCCACTCGGGAGATTCCTCCCATCTGTATAGCTGGGGTTACTGGTGAAACTTTAGACCAGATTACTCTAAAGACTTCTGACCAAATCAAAAAAGGCGTTCAATACAGGATCAACTGGACTTTATTTGTTGCAGAAAACGTTTCGACTTCTGTCCAGAAGTCTTTTTCAATTCTAAAGACTTCTGACCTTCGTCTAATAACTTCAGGTAATCATCACGAGTCTATTGATTTTTATGTGTTTAAAGCTTCCACTCCCCAACTTATTCTTGGATACCCTTGGTTAAAGAAGCACAATCCGACTATTAACTGGGAGTTGGGGAGAATTGAAAAGTGGAGTGACAAATGTCTAGCACAGTGCCTACGTTCTGCTGTCACATGTCAACCTGTGGAAGTTGTGCCACACGAGGAAGTAGACGTCTCTGAGATCCCATCTGTTTACCATGATTTGGCTCCCGTTTTTAGTAAACAACATGCTTTGTCTCTACCTCCCCACCGTCCCTATGATTGTACAGTCGACCTCCTACCTGGTGCCACATTACCGGCTAGTCGTTTGTATAACCTGTCGAGACCTGAAAGGGAGTCTATGAAGAAGTACATTGAGGAATCACTTGAATCAGGCATAATACGTCCTTCTACGTCACCTGTAGGTGCTGGGTTTTTCTTTGTGGGAAAGAAGGATGGGACTTTACGTCCATGTATTGATTATAGGGGTCTTAACAACATCACAATAAAGAATAAATATCCACTACCTCTGATTGATTCCATATATGAACAACTCCCGTCAGCTACCATCTTTTCTAAATTGGATCTCAGAAACGCCTACCACTTGGTGCGAATTAAAGAGGGGGACGAGTGGAAAACCGCTTTCAAGACACCACTCGGACATTTTGAGTATTTGGTAATGCCTTTTGGTTTGTCCAATGCACCTGCTGTGTTCCAGGCCTTGATCAATGATGTTCTGCGTGACTTTATAGGGGACTTTGTTTTTGTTTACTTGGATGATATTCTTGTTTATTCTAGAGACGAGGCAGAGCACTGTAACCATGTACGTAGAGTCCTTCAGAGACTTTACGACACGTGTAAAACTCTTGGCCCGCGGGCCAGATGTGGCCCGCCATGTCATTTTATCTGGCCCGCGAGAGCTTAATTAAAAAGTTTTGAGTGTCTAAAAATTAATACGAGCGAGTTTTGACCAAAAACTACATTTCCCACAATGCCTTTCGACTACGGCAGCCCCACTATGCCTTTCGACAACGGTTTTCCCACAATGCCTTTCGACTACGGTAGCCGAGGCAGTGTTTCTACCTTCATGCCAACGAGTGGAATTGAGATATAAATAATGATCCCAACATGTCCAGAAAGAGAAAAGTTGATACAGACGGAAGTTTCAAGAAAGATGGGAAGGCGAATACTTGTTTGTGCTTCCAGGAGAAAGACCGGTATGTCTTTTGTGTTACGAGGCGGTGTCGGTTTTGAAACCAAACACGGAGCTAAGTACGCTAAAGCTAGCCTTCAAGAAAAGCAACACATTCTGCCAAGAATTAAAAGGCAAACTGCGGTCGCAGCAGAGTTTGTTCATGAAACCCACAGCCAAAAACGAGGCTGCAGTGAAAGCTAGCTTCAAAGTGGCTGTGTGACTTTGCTGTGTTGTGCGACATAACCGACCATCTCGCCCAGCTGAATCAGAAGCTGCAGGGACGCAAACAAGTCATCACGCAGATGTCCGACGCGATCACGGCTTTCCTGCGAAAATTGGACTTATGGATGTGGCAAGTGAAACAGGACAATCTTGTCCACTTTCCTGTTTGTCAGGTTAGCATTTTCTTAAAATTTAATTCAAATATATCCTGATGCATTCTCAATAATCCAGGTAGAAAAATCTAAAAAAGCTAAGTGTGGTCCTCTGGACATTCAAAAAAACAAAACAAAAAACAGGTGATTATTTCAGCCACCTAAAATAATATGTTCCCCTTCCTTGGATGGTTTCTTTTCACAAAGATGGCCTCTTTTACTCGTCTCTCAAACCATTGTTCCTCTCTATCAAGGATGTGAACATCTTCATCCCTGAAAGATGAAGTTTTGTTTTGTTTTTTAAATGTCCAGAGGACCAGACTTAGCTTTTTTAGATTAATTAAAATATAATAAAATGTAATTCAACAAAGAAGAAGAACATTTCAACTGTGTGCAATTTAATGATTGTGCTTGCATTTTGTTTTGTGTTTATCATTTTCAGAACATGATCAATCATAGAGAGAGAATCCACTTGGTGTGTTCAAGGACAGGCAGCATCTCCTCATCAAAGACTAACCAAACAACTTGAGTACGGTAATATAGTTGTGAACTGAGTCAACCTTTATTTTGGTATGTGTATGCACACAAATTGTTGTCATTCACAGTTGGATGCAAGGCTGTGTGTAGCCTTTTTGGGTGAGATGCTACATGTGTCATACATGTTCTTTGCAGCTCAGTTTTATGTTTTTTTTAATTAACTTGGACAATTTCATCCTTCATTAATGGAGTTATGTGGGTTTTCATAAGCTGACAAATTTTAAAAGGATTTATGTTAGAGCAACAAGCAAACAGATGTTTTCTATGCAACTGTAATTGTCAGTTGAATAAGTTATAATAAATGAGTTATTCAACATTAAGGAGTACGGTAGTTACATTTATTTTACATTACATTAGATTACATTTAGTTACATTTATAAGTTACATCTGGCCCTTCAAGGTCAGCCATTATGCCGATGTGGCCCTCGGTGAAAATGAGTTTGACACCCCTGCATTTACGAGAACCAGTTCTTTGTAAAAGGAGAGAAATGTGAGTTTCATGTGAAGTCAGTGTCATTCTTGGGGTTCATTTTTGAGAGTGGGTGTTATCGTACTGACCCTGAAAAGACCAGAGCAATGGAGGAATGGCCAGTCCCGGAGAACAGGAAACAGCTTCAGCGTTTCCTTGGTTTTGCAAACTTTTATAGAAGATTCATAAAGGACTATAGCCGCATTGCCGCACCTCTCTCTCAACTCACCTCCATAAACCTGGTCTTCAAGTGGACTCCCCAGGCAGAAGCGGCCTTCAACAGACTTAAGAAACTATTTTCTTCAACGCCAGTTCTATGCCATCCTGACCCAAGCCATCAATTCATCCTGGAGGTAGATGCCTCAGACTCTGGGGTAGGTGCCGTTTTGTCACAACGTTCTCCCAAAGATAACAAGGTCCATCCTTGTGCCTTTTTTTCACGACGATTATCACAGGCTGAGAGAAACTATGATGTTGGCAACCGTGAGTTATTGGCAGTGAAACTGGCATTAGAAGAGTGGTGCCATTGGTTGGAGGGCACTCCTACCCCTTTTTTAATATGGACAGACCACAAGAACCTTACGTACCTGAGAGAGGCAAAGAGATTGACCCCCAGACAGGCACGATGGTCCCTTTTCTTTAAATTCAAGATCTTTTTTATTGAATTTTTCTTTTTTTTTCTTCAGATAACAACAACAACAACAAACAAAAACAACAACAACAACAAAAAAAACACAACAATCAATCTAAGTTACAACATGTAGAAAATAATCCCTACCCAATCACTGCCAAAAGAAAAGGGAAAAAAATAAATAAAAGGTAAAATAGCCAAGAGACTGCATTAACCTGAATGAGTTGTGTTGTCAAAGAGACTGGAACAGATTCAGGAAAGGTCCCCAGACATTCTCAAATTTACCCTCTTTCTGTTGGAGTGTGAATCTGATTTTCTCCAGCTTTAAACAGGACATGATGTCAGCCAACCACTGAGCGTGAGTGGGTGGAAACGGTTCTTTCCACCTAAGCAAAATAGCTCGTCTGGCCAGGAGAGAGGTGAATGATATTACATGTTGTTGGTTTTTATTTAGGTTTGTCATGCCCTCTACAAGACCAAACAGAGCAATCAGTGGGTCAGGGTTCAGGCGTGTATCTAGTACATGTGATAAAGTCTGAAAGATTTCCCGCCAATATTTGTTCAGAGATGGGCAAAACCAAAACATATGGGAGAGAGAGGCTTCAGCATGTTTGCATCTCACACAGTATGGGCTGACATCAGGATACATAGAGGACAATTTCAGTTTAGAGATGTGAGCTCTGTGCACCACTTTAAATTGTATTAGACAATGTCTAGCACAGAGAGAACTGGAGCTCACCAGTTTGAGTATGGAGGTCCAAGAGTCCTCTGAAATAGAGGAGCCGAGATCCTCTTCCCAAGCAGCTTTGATTTTATCTGAGGAAGCACGCTTCAAATCCAATAGTTTACTGTAAATGAATGAAATGGACTGTTTTTTATTTGGGTCTAGAGAAAGAATAGTGTCAACAATACTGCTATCAGTTGAAATGGAGAGGCTGGACAAATGAAGAGTAATAAAGTGCCGTATTTGGAGATACCTAAAAAAATTGGACTGGGGAAGACTAAATTTTTCACATAGTTGTTGAAATGAAGCTAAAGTGTTATTGAGAAACAAGTCATTGAAGCGTACTATACCCCTTCTTTGCCATTCTTTAAAAACAGAGTCCTGAGATGAGGGTTTGAAAAGTTGGTTAGACATGATAGGGCTATAGAGAGAGAAACTAGAGAAATTGAAACATTTACGAAATTGTGCCCAGATTTTTAGTGAGTGTTTTATAACTGGATTTATAACAGTTGTAAGTGGTGGAAGCGGGAGTGAGGATCCCAAGAAAGCCACGGAGGACCATTTCCCAGAACACTGTGACTCCATCTCTACCCAGTCAGGGCTGTCAGGCCTGTTGTAATAGAATGACCAGAATGCTAGACAGTGCAAGTTTGCTGCCCAATAATAAAAGCGGAAATTTGGAAGGGCAAGACCGCCTGCGGCCTTAGTTTTTTGGAGATGTGTCTTATTTAAGCGTGGACGTTTTCCTTGCCACAGATATGATGAAATGATGGAATCTAACTGAACAAAGAATGAACCAGGGATAAAAACAGGAATATTTTGAAAAAGATATAAAAACTTAGGTAAAGTGACCATCTTGACTGAGTTAATACGGCCTGTGAGGGAAATGGAAAGCGGTGACCATCGGGATAATGCCTGCTTTGTCTGATTCAACAGAGAGACAAAGTTTTCTTGATATAAATCTTTATACCTCCTCGTAACTGTAACACCCAGGTAAGAGAATTTTGTCTTCTCAATTTTAAGAGGCCATTTACCAAAGTCAAGAGTCTGCGCCAGGGTATTGACAGGGAAAATTACACTTTTACTCAGGTTTAATTTGTAACCAGAGTTTATTCCAAATTCCTCAAGTAATGATAAAACGGAGGGCAGCGTGTCAGTCGGATGAGAAATGAAAAGTAAAAGGTCATCAGCATAAAGGGAGACCTTGTGCTCCATATCGCCTCTCCAGATTCCTGAAATTGTGTCACAGGACCGCAAAGCAGTGGCAAGAGGTTCAATTGCCAGGTCAAAGAGCATAGGGCTCAGTGGGCATCCCTGGCGAGTTCCTCGATGTAGACTGAAGGGTTTTGATATCTGAGAGTTGGTACGAATGGTTGCGGTGGGATGTGAATAAATTAATTGCACCCATGTAATGAAATTGGGGCCAAAACCAAATTTGTCAAGAACATTAAACAAGTAGTCCCATTCAACCCGATCAAATGCTTTCTCTGCATCAAGGGAAATAACACACTCAGGAACAGTATCCGAAGGAGAATAAATAATGTCCAAAAGGCGTCTGACATTAAAAAAGGAGTGCCTGCCTTTAATGAATCCAGTCTGGTCTTTTGATATGATCAAAGGAAGGATCTTTTCCAACCTTTGAGCAAGAACTTTGGCTAAAATTTTGGCGTCTGTATTTAAAAGGGAGATTGGTCGATAAGAGGAACAGTGAGTTGGGTCTTTTCCTTTCTTTGCAATGAGGGTAATGCAGGCCTCTAAAAAAGATTTCGGAAGGGATCCTTGGTCAAATGACTCTAAGAGAACCGAGTGTAGGAGTGGGGAAAGTAATGAAGAAAATTTCTTAAAAAATTCAGCAGGGAAGCCGTCAGGACCCGGACATTTGCCAGACTGCATTACCGATACAGCTGACACAATTTCTGTCAGGGATATTGGGATCTCCAGTGCATCTTTCAGGTTGGGTGTGAGTTTTGGCATGTTGGTCTTTTCGAAAAACTGAGAAGATAAATTCTTGTTGGTTTGGGATTCTGAAGTATATAAATGGGAATAAAAGTCCTTAAATGCTCTGTTAATTTGTAAATGATCTAGAGTTGTGGTGCCGTTCTCTAATTGGATCTTAGGGATGATTTGTTTAGCCATGGCACCCTTCAACTGATTTGCCAGTAGTTTTCCTGACTTTTCTCCATGTATGTAAAATGATGATTTACTTTTCAAAAGTGATTGTTCTATTGAGTATGTAGACAATAAATCAAACTTAGTTTTGAGTTCTACTTTTTTTGTACAGATTAGGGCATTTGTTTTGAGCGTATTGTTGATCAATTTCTTTTATCTGCTGGGCTAAATCAGTTCTTTCTTTTTGAGATTTTTGCCTCAGCCGGGCGGTATATGAAATGATTTGTCCCCTAAGATAGGCCTTAAGGGTATCCCAAACTGTTGACAGTGGGATCCCAGGAGTTCTGTTTATGGATAGAAAGAAGGTTATTTCTTTTTCTATAAATGTAACAAAATCATTGTTTAACAGTAACGTTGAATTGAATCTCCACTGTCTACTCCTTATAGGAATGTCAGGGAGGGACAAAGACAGAGTGACAGGTGCATGGTCTGAGATGACAATACTGTGGTAGTCACAGCCACGGACAGAGGGAAGAAGTTTGTTGTCCATGAAAAAGTAATCGATCCTCGAGTATGAATGATGAACATGAGAAAAAAAAGAATATTCTCTCTCAGCTGGGTGTAAAAAACGCCATACATCGCACAGGCCATACTTAGATAGAAAGGCACGAATAGTGTGGGACGACCTGCTGGCTGTGGCAGGGTTTGTAGAGGATCTGTCCAAAACTGGGTCCAACCAGCAATTCAAGTCACCACTGAGTATCAATGAGTATGTGTTTAGGTCCGGGAGCAGTGAGAATAATTTCTCAAAGAAACCAACATCATCCGTATTTGGGGCATAAACGTTAACTAGCACTACTGGTGTGTTGTACAATTTACCGGAAACAATCACAAAACGACCATATTTATCTGAGTTAACTTGAAAAGGTTCAAATGAAATGTCTTGACTGATGAGGATCGAGACGCCCCGAGCCTTTGCTCGAAATGAGGAATGGAAACTCTGCCCGTGCCATGTTTGCAGTAATCGTTTGCTATCGTCACTTCTAATGTGAGTCTCCTGCAGGAAAGCAATGCCTGTATTTAACTGTTTTAAATGAGAGAGCACCTTCCTTCTCTTGACGGGGTGGTTCAAACCTTTGACGTTCCAGCTTGACAACACCAACTGACCACTCATATTACTAATAATTTGTATAAGAAAGGTAGGTAATACAGTCTAATGTGTTGATGGCTGTGCAGTTCTTGGCAAAGTGAAAGAAAATATAAATTAATGGCAGTGATGGACCCCCCACCCCCCTCCCTTTCCCACCCTGGACAGCTGCAACAGACAGAAGCAGCAAGCTCCATAGAAATTAAAAATAAGTCTCCTGTCTAACTTTTAAACTAGTGCTCCAGTATCATCAGAGGAAAAAAAAATGTATAAGCACCTCATGCAAGGCCAAAAATGTACACATAGATGTGTGATCACGCATACACATATAAACAAAGTTAAATTAATCCTAATCCTAAATTAAATCTTCAATCAGTCCAAGACCAATTCAAGATTCAATTCAAGATAGTCAACAGGTAAACAAGAAGAGGAAAAATGTTAATAGTTCAAAATAATATATTGAAAACATTATATATTTCACCCATTTTTATACATGGATAGGCCTACTTCAATTATTTATGTGCCTAAATACAAAACCAGAAAGCCCCCCCCCCAAAAAAAAAGTCTCAGATAATCAGAGTATGGGCAGAGTCCTGCTCATCTGTTCGTCACCTCATGTAAACAAAAGTTTAGTGTAAACATAAACAAAGCCAGTGCGGGAACAGCGCGTTGCACATCAGTCAAAAGAAAAGTTAAATATTACTGTACTTGCGCTGTTAAGCCTGAGGTAACTCCTGTCTAACTTTTAAACTAGGGCTCCAGTATCATAAAAGGGGGGGGGAGAAAAAAAAAAAAAAAAAATTATAAGCACCTCACAAACTAGTTTAAAGTATGCAAGGCCAAAAAATGTATACACATAAATGTGTACCGGTAATCACGCACACATATACAAACGTAAAGTTAAATTAATCCCAATCTCAAATTAATTATCAATCAATCCAGGACTAACCCAAGATTCAGCTCAAAATAGTCAACAGGTAAACGAGAAAAGGAAAAATGTTTCATTTCAAAAATGTTAATAGTTCAAAAAAAGCTGCAACTAAAAAAGTCTCAGATAATCAGAGTATGGGCAGAGTCCTGCTCATCTGTTCCTCACCTCATGTAAAGAAAAGTTTAGTGTAATAATCAAAGCCAGTGCGGGAACAGCGCATTGTTCATCAGTTAGAAGAAAAGTTTAAATATTACTTGCGCTGTGAAGCCTGAAAGGTGTCAATGAACTTCTGCGCCTCCTCGACCGAGCCCAGCCACTTTCTGTGTCCATCAGGTAAAGTCACGCGGAGTCGAGCAGGAAAAAGCAGAGCAGGTTTTAGACCCAAAGAATACAGCGCAGCCATCACGTCCTTATATTCCACTCGCTGGTTGAGGACTTCTGGGCTGTAGTCTTCCACGATCCGCACCGGTTTTCCCTGGTATTCAAGCCTGCCTCTGCGTCGAGCCTCCCGGATCATGAGCTCCTTCACCTGGACCCGGTGCACTCGCAGGATAACCGGGCGCGGCCGCTGGTCCGAGGCGGGTTTCGGAGCGAGGGTTCGATGAGCCCGGTCCAGTTCGGGTGGAGAAGGAAGCGTGTCACGCCCGTAGATGTCGCACAGCAGGTTGGAGAAGAAGTCTGTGGGACGTCCGCTTTCAATAGATTCCGGTAAACCCAGCACACGAATATTCTGCCGTCTGCTTCGACTTTCTAAATCCGCCAGTTTAGATTTTAGTCTGGCGTTTTCCTCCTGGAGAGTTGAGCAGGTGTTTTCCACCTCCGACATGCGCTGGCTCAGGTCGTTAGTGACAAGTTCCAGTGATGACACACGCTGGCCGTGTTCCTCCACCGCGAGCCGAGTTTGGTCCAATTTGATATCCAGCTGGTGAAAAGTTTGTTTAAACTCAGCTGACAGCGCAGCGCGGTGCTCCTCGAGCAGCGAGGTAATTGCCTCGAGGGTTAGGCCAGCGTCATCCTTCTCGGCGTCCTTCTTCGATCTTGTCGACTTTTGAGACATTTTTTAATCCAAAATCTTCAAAAGAGATGCTTGATGGAAGTTGTGTGCGTGATGATAGGCAAAAAATATTACATATAGAGGGCTTGGTGGTGCTAAAAAATAAATTTTACCCGGAGCACTGGCAAGTGCGACTCACTCCATCTCACGACCACACCCCTCCCACCACATAGATGGTCCCTTTTCTTTAACCGGTTTAACTTTGTTCTGACTTTCAGACCTGGCTCAAAGAATGTTAAACCAGATGCTCTCTCCCGTCAGTTCTCTTCCCCAGATTCTCCGGACATTGAGGAAACCATTATTCCACCCGTCTCTGTCGTGGGAGTTCTCACCTGGCCCATCGAGAAGGAAGTAATGGACGCTCAAAAGGCTGAACCTGACCCTGGCACAGGTCCCCCCGGCAGACTTTTCGTTCCCTCCAACATGAGGGGTAAGGTATTGGACTGGCTTCATTCACACAAACTGTCCTGTCATCCTGGCACCTCCCGTATGCTCTCTTTGGTTAAGACTCATTTCTGGTGGCCCACACTCACCCAAGATGTCAAGTCCTATGTTTCAGCCTGTCCGACCCGTGCTAGGAACAAGATTGGTAATCAGCCTCCTGCCGGACTCCTCCAACCCTTGCCCACGCCCGGCCGTCCTTGGTCACATATTGCTGTAGACTTTGTCACGGGTCTACCCCCTTCTGAAGGTAATACCGCCATCTTCACCGTCATCAACCGTTTTTCGAAGGCTGATCATTTCATTCCCCTACCCAAGCTTCCCTCTGCTTCTGAGACGGCTCACCTTCTTGCCACAAATGTGTTCCGCATTCATGGTATCCCCTCCCACATTGTCTTAGATCGGGGACCCCAGTTTATCTCGCAGGTCTGGAAGAGTTTTTGCACCACTTTGGGGGCTACAACCAGCCTCACTTCGGGCTATCACCCTCAATCAGGCTGAGCTGTGTAATCAGGAACTTGAGACTGCCCTCCGGTGCGTCGCCGAACGTAACCCCCATCTGATTTGGGTTGAGTATGCCCACAACGCTCACAAGTCCTCTGCCATAGGTATGTCCCCGTTTGAGGCTTCTCTTGGATACCTTCCCCCCTTGTTTCCCAGTCAGGAGATCAACGTTCCAGTTCCGTCTGTCCTGCACCACTTCCGCCGTTGCCGGCGGGTCTGGCGGGAGACAAAGGCGGCCCACTCACGTACGGCTGCTCAGAATAAGACATTTGCTGACCGCCGTCGCTCTACGGCTCCTGTGTACAAGGTGGGTCAGAAAGTTTGGCTCTCCACAAGAAACATTCCTATTAGGGGCACCTCGAGGAAGATGGCTCCTCGTTTCATCGGACCTTTCCCGATCACGAGGATTGTCAACCAGTCTACGGTTCGTCTTCAACTCCCCTCGTCTATGCGGATTCACCCCACGTTCCACATCTCTCAGGTCAAGCCGGTCTCCGAGAGCCCTCTGTGCCCGCTCTCCGACCTTCCTCCTCCTGCCCGGTTGATCGACAACCACCCGGCCTTCACTGTCCGGGCCATTTTGGACGTTCGTCGCCGTGGTCGAGGTTTTCAATACCTGGTTGATTGGGAGGGTTATGGACCTGAGGAGCGGTCTTGGATTCCCCGCTCGTTCATCCTGGATCCCAGCCTCATTACTGCCTTCTTCAACGCCCACCCGGAGAAGCGTCGCGGACCGCCCGGAGGCGTTTCTTGAGGGGGGGGGGGTACTGTCGGAATCCCATTGTCTGCAGCCCTTTCCAAGATGGCCGCCAATTGACACCAGCTGACGGTCATCCATCTAATGAGGAGCTCCACTACTTAAGGCTGCAGTCCAGTGAGATCCAATGCTGGAGCATTGTACCTCAATCGGTATTTATGACTTCAGCCAGTGAACATCAATCTGATAAGAGTTCTTACCTTTTGATCTTGTGTCCACAGTTTTGTGAATCCTTGGATCCTGATTCCCGTTCTGCCAGTTCCTGCCTTGTTGCCACTCGCCTGCCAAACCACTCTGGAGTCCTGAGTCCTTTCAGAACCTCGACCCAACATCCCCCTGTAAGATAACAAACAGAGCATCAGTTTTTGATCCACCTATCCCACCAGAAGGACCCTGACCCTGTTCTCTCTTCCAGGCACTCCCAAGACCCCAAGTGTTCCATTTCACCTGTACATAATAAACACTGTGAATAATTGTTACTCTGTGTTGTGCCTCTGTTCTGGTCTCGTACCACTCTGGGTTCAGTCGGTCCTTACACTAGGGATGCACCGAACAACATTTTCACTTCCAATCCGATACCGATATTTATTAACTCAGTATAGACCGATACTTTTCCAATCCGATACTGTTCAGGTATGTGACTCTGTATAATGAAACTTTTGCACCCAAACTATTCATTTTAACATTGTGTGAGATAAACCCAATGAAGACACTTTTAAGCCTTTCAATAAGGAACCCACTAACTTTAACAGCACACTGGACAGGAGGCAATTATACCACATACATGTCCTCCTTACTCATGGTGCAGCTGAAAAAACTAAAAAAGCACTAAGCACGATGGGAAAGACAACACAGCACTCCCCTTAACCAATAAGAGAGTGGATTATAGCTGGAAAACAGATTTAGCTGGAAAACTTTTCCAGCTAAATCTGGAAAACTAAAAACAACAGTAGCTCATGGCTCACTGCTAAAGCTGGAAAACTAAAAAAACGCTAAGCATTATGGGAAAGACAACAAAATCCACTCTCTTATTGGTTAAGGGGAGTGGCTGTGTTGTGTTTCCCATCATGCTTAGCGCTTTTTTAGTTTTTTCAGCTTTAGCTGGACAAACTATTGGTTATAACTATTGGTAATAATGGGAAAGACAACAAAATCAACTATCTTATTGGTTAAGGGGAGTGGCTGTGTTGTCTTTCCCATCATGCTTAGCGCTTTTTTAGTTTTTTCAGCTGCACCATGAGTAATGAGGACATGTGTGTGGTATAATTGCCTCCTGTCCTATGCGCTGTTAAAGTCAGTGGGTTCCCTTTTGTAAGGCTTAAGAGTGTCTTCATTGGGTTTATCACACACAATGTTAAGAAGTGCAGTCACAGAATGTGGTTGAACACAAGTGCTCTTTGAAGCTGGATTGGAAAAGTCTCGGCAGGTTTGATCCGATACCAGATACTTAAATAATGCTGGTATCGGATACCGATACTGGATTGGATCGGCCCATCCTTAGTTTTAATGCAGCTGTTGTTAGCACAGTTTGTAACAAGCTGAGTTCTTTTCTTCATTCACGTTCGGGTGATGTTGTTTCCAGCGCGTTCACGTTAGACGTGTTGCTACAGATCCAGTCTTGTGAAAACACGTCCACACAGCTTTGGATGTGCGCTCCTCAAGAAAGCCATTACATTCCCAAACAGGAGACAGTACACGACATGCTAACGGCTAAATGCTGCATGTGCTTCGCGTGCTGCGCGATAATAGCTCCGTGCTGAAACGCGCCCAGGAAATTTTGTTCCGGGGTGGACCGAACCGAACGTGCTATGGTTCGGTACACCCACTTGTACCGTTACATGCCTAGTATATACTATGCTTAGAAACCAAAGTATGCCTTTTAGTACAATGTAATCGTCAATTTATTTAGATTTTCCCGAAGCACCTCCCTAGGAAGTGGAAGATAATGGATGGATGGATGGATGGATAGATATACAGTATGCTACATACACACACACACACACACACACACACACATACACACACGTATCATATTTATTATTATAAATTATTTTCTATTTAGTTCAGACTTCCAAAGTAAATTGGAAAAAATATGAATGTTCTTTAGGAATTAAATGGCTTGTGTAAATATGAATGTTTTAAATTATTGTTATTTTAAATATTTTATAATTCTGCCGACACATCGGATCAATCTATTTGGCATTCTTTGATCGGCTCCGTTACATAGTGAGGGTGGGGGGTATGGGATCTGGCCTTGTGGGGCATTGGGGCTAGTGCGGGGGGGGTGGTTTGGGGTATGGGGCGCCAGGGAGTTGGGGCTGCTTGGGCGGGGAGGACCGTGCCTTCGACCTGGGGAAGATCGGGGGTTCTGGGGGATGTCTGCTGGGGGCGGCATGCGGGCCCTCGGGTGGTCGGTGGCGGCGGTCATGGGTCGCCGGTCGGTGACCCGGCTGTGCTGGGGTGGTTTCGGGGTGGGTGCCGGGAGCTTGGGATTCTGGGGGCGTGTCGTCCCCGGGCTTGGGCCTGGTGGGGGTCGGGGGTCTTGGGCTCTGGCGGGCGGGTTGCCGGGCTATGGGCTGGCTCACGCTCTGGTACCCGGCCCTGGCCGGGGACCCTCGGCTCACTGGTGGGTTGGGGGTTCATGCGCTGGGGGGTTGGGTGTTTGGGAGCGTGACTGGTGGCCATGGGAGGGGGCAGGTTGTCCCAGCCTAGGTGTCTAGTATGTTATGTGTTCTGAAAGTTGTTAGTATGAAGGGTAGGTTTAGTATTTCTTCTGGGGTGGGGACTGAGTGGATGTCCTTGATGATGGTCTGGGACCATGCATGGCCGGTGGATGGGCCCTTTACTATGGCGGGGGCCTACTCCCGGTGCTTCCTGTCTCTGACGGCGGTTGGGCGGGCGCTCTTGGCCGTGTTGTCCATGTGGGATTTTGTGTCCTCCTGGACGGCGGGCTGACTGCAGTTAGCAGGGGTTTTGGCGAACATGGTGGGTGTGGGCTGTTGGTCCTGCTGGTGGTGGCCCTCGTGGCCGTGTCCCTCTCTGGTCTGGGGCTCAACAAGCCTGGAGGTCGGAGAGGTGTTTGGCCTCGATCCTTGGGTGGACGTTAGCGAACTGGGGGGGTATGCAGGGTCAGCGGGGGAGCTGACTCGCTGTGGGAGCAATGTTCCTGCAGTTATTTTCTCCCTAGCCCTCACCACGCGCCTCCGCCCTCTTCATTTCAAATAATACATGTAGGGATTTGAGGCTCAGGTGTGCTGCAACGTTTTTACATCTCTGTTGTTCAGAACCACCTGGAACTCAATTTTATTATACACCTTAGACATTCATTTATATACATCCTCATAAAATTCACATATAGGAAATTGGGGTGAGCACTATGGTTATGGGTGGCGAGATGACACCATTCTCACCTACCGTGCCTGTGCTCACTCACAATTATGCATTTAGACAGTAAGTGCCTGGGTTAGAGTTGGGGTGGAGGGGAAACTGGCATAATGCCAGCCTTTGTTCCTTCTCTTTCCCTTTTTAAGTGCACTTTAAAACAACACACATCAACAGCACTGGGGGTGGGGTCTGGTAAGGTGGCGGGTGGGTGTTGTCTTGGACTATGGGGGGGATCGGGACCTGGGGGATCGCCGTGGACGGGGCTGGCATTGCGCTCCCCCTGGGACTGCTTGGGCCCGGGTGTCCTGTCCTGTCAGCGGGGCGCAGGTTGGGCAGAATCTTGGATGTCTGCTACTCTCCACCCCAGAATGAATGGGGCTACCTCCTGGGTTTGGATGTGGGCTGACCCATGTAGGACGTAGGTACATGTCTTGGACCTAGAGGGTATAGAGTGTGCATCGGGATTATGAATGGAACGTGTCGTTATTGTTTTTCTTTCTGTGAGTGAGGGTGAGGATGAGGGTGGGTCTGAATGAGTGCGTCTGTGTATGAATGTTTGTCATGCTGGGACTTGGGCTGCCCCCTCTCTGATACATCTGAGGCTACTCAGTGTTGCACTCCTGCCGCGTGGCCACCCGGTGGGTGTTCCTTTGCCTGTGGACGTGCTTGGGGCCCTCACTGTCTGGGGTTGGGCGGTTGGGCGTGTGTCGGCTCAGCCTGGTGGCTGCCTGGTGGGGCTCGGGTCTCCTAGTCCTGTCGGGTCTGGGCCTGAGGGATGGGCGTCCCCGGTACCCGGGCCTCGGTGTTCGGCCCTGGGGCTACGTTGGTGCAACGGGCTCCGGCGGGGGCCTGTGAATTTGTCGCTGTTGACCCCGGGGGGTCATTGTGTGTAGTCACTGGTGGGGCTTCTCCTGTTCTCCCCTTTGGTCGGATCTGGGGAGTTGGTGAGTGGCTCGTCCTGTTCGGGTGGCCCTGGGGACTCTGGGCTCGGGGTCCTGCTTGGGGTCTTGGGCTCTGGTTGCCCCTTTGCCTGCCTCGGGCCTTGGGGGGGGCGGATCTCTGATTCCTCACGATTACTATTGAATGTTCTATTGGAGGAAACTTTTTCACTTATGCATGCTCACAACCACATGCAAATGGATGCAGGGATGTATATGTAGATATATGCAGATATGTAGATGGGTATATGAATGAATATGAATGTATATGTATGTACACTGTTAAAAGTCATACTCTCCATTAGTTATCATAACGTTTTTCTATAAGTTACTTCCAATTAACATAATGAGTTATGTAATTTCAACTTAATTTCATGCGTTATTGGCATTTCAACTCAAGGTTGTGAGTCACGTCTGTGAAACATAAATTTAAATGTGCGAACTTAATTTGAAAATCTGAGTTTTAAAATAGTAACCGGATCTTATAAAAACTGATCACCACTAGCAATATTAATGCGAGATAAAAAATAGTGCCGGAAATTCGCTCTTTATCTGAATTGGGACTAAATATGATGTAATATTTAGTCAGACTTTATAAAGTTCTCCATCCCAGTTAGAATTGCATATTAAATGAAGAAGAGGACCACCTGACCAGATTAAGGAGTCGAAAGCAAAGTCGCGGATGAATACCATTTTTTCCAAGACCTGGATCCGGCGCAAGGTCGTTCAAATTCGGCGCGCGGGGAATATGTTGGAATAATAGAAACAAGGTAAGCTGCATTTGTTGTTAAAATATGTTATTAAGAGATAAAAGTTCGTGTCTCTGTTACATGTTTAAACACAGGACATAAAACAACAGCTTGCTAACTGTCGAGGGCAGGAGTTAATTAAAGCAGATGCTTTCGGTTGCGCTTATAGAACTTTTCTTAAGACAAAATACAAGCAGCTACCATGATTTTTGTATTGTACACCCTCAGAAGCACATATGTGGCGCTTGGTCAAAGTTTTGCTTCGACGTGCTGACTGCAGATGAGTTTGCAGCTTCGGGAAAAGGCTGTGCGTCAGGGATTAGTCATGTCCCTTGTCAGGAATTAGTCGTGTCCCCCTGCGTACCGTTTTTTCCCCCCACTTGTGTCCCTTGTCAGGAATTAGTCGTGTCCGCCTGCGTACCGTTTTGTTTTTCACTTATTAAATGTCGTGTACCTTGTCAGGAATTAGTCGTGTCCCCCTGCG
Source organism: Garcialebias charrua (assembly GCA_038048925.1). Classification (NCBI taxonomy): domain Eukaryota; kingdom Metazoa; phylum Chordata; class Actinopteri; order Cyprinodontiformes; family Rivulidae; genus Garcialebias; species Garcialebias charrua. The sequence goes on from JBBPBX010007450.1 coordinate 28,548, forward strand.
TACCGTTTCGGTTATTTTTTCACTTATTAAACGTTATTAACGGGAAAATATGCGCCACGGAAATAAAATTCCTAGGCGAGTTTCAGCACGGCGCTATTATCTTGTAGCACGTGTAGCATTAGCAGCCCTAGCTTCTCGCTGTGGTCTCGTGTTTGTTAACGTTATGGCTTCCTTGTTAAAAGACGAAGGCAAATTCAAAGTTGTGTGTGTGGACGTTTTTTCACGGAGATTAGGTCTGCCGCAGACAACACGTAACTTGTTAACGTTTAACGTGTTAACGGACTTGAAACGACGTCATCCAAATCAAAAAAGGCGTTCAATACAGGATCAACTGGACTTTATTTGTTGCAGAAAACGTTTCGACTTCTGTCCAGAAGTCTTTTTCAATTCTGAATGGAAGCTGTGAGAACGAGAAGTTTTATACAGGCTTACAAGTCACGCACCAACATATGAAATTGGAAACTGAAAAAACACCACAAATTAACTAACATGCCCATTCTATTTAAATTGACAAAACGACACATCCCAGCTTAAAAGGGGTTTGTAACACATACATGTAAATTGAAAGATCACACCTAACAGTAGGAGGTTCCCTTGAGGTCTCTGTTAGAAGACACAAGGAATTGTGGGCAGCAGGACATGTATGAGGACAGCAGGACATGTATGAGGGCAGCAGGACATGTATGAGGACATGTATGAGGGCAGCAGGACATGTATGAGGACAGCAGGACATGTATGAGGACAGCAGGACATGTATGAGGGCAGCAGGACATGTATGAGGGCAGCAGGACATGTATGAGGACAGCAGGACATGTATGAGGGCAGCAGGACATGTATGAGGGCAGCAGGACATGTATGAGGGCAGCAGGACATGTATGAGGGCAGCAGGACATGTATGAGGGCAGCAGGACATGTATGAGGACAGCAGGACATGTATGAGGGCAGCAGGACATGTATGAGGGCAGCAGGACATGTATGAGGACAGCAGGACATGTATGAGGGCAGCAGGACATGTATGAGGGCAGCAGGACATGTATGAGGGCAGCAGGACATGTATGAGGACAGCAGGACATGTATGAGGGCAGCAGGACATGTATGAGGACAGCAGGACATGTATGAGGACAGCAGGACATGTTCAGGACATGTATGAGGACAGCAGGACATGTATGAGGACAGCAGGACATGTATGAGGACAGCAGGACATGTGTGAGGACAGCAGGACATGTGTGAGGACAGCAGGACATGTATGAGGACAGCAGGACATGTGTGAGGACAGCAGGACATGTGTGAGGACAGTAGGACATGTGTGAGGACAGCAGGACATGTGTGAGGACAGTAGGACATGTGTGAGGACAGCAGGACATGTGTGAGGACAGCAGGACATGTGTGAGGACAGCAGGACATGTGAGGACAGCAGGACATGTGTGAGGACAGCAGGACATGTATGAGGACAGCAGGACATGTATGAGGACAGCAGGACATGTATGAGGACAGCAGGACATGTATGAAGACAGCAGGACATGTATGAAGACAGCAGGACATGTATGAAGACAGCAGGACATGTATGAAGACAGTAGGACATGTATGAAGACAGCAGGACATGTATGAAGACAGCAGGACATGTATGAGGACAGCAGGACATGTATGAGGGTAGCAGGACATGTATGAGGGCAGCAGGACATGTATGAGGACAGTAGGACATGTATGAGGACAGCAGGACATGTATGAAGACAGCAGGACAACACTTCTCGCTGTGGTCTCGTGTTTGTTAACGTTATGGCTTCCTTTTTAAAAGACGAAGGCAAATTCAAAGTTGTGTGTGTGGACGTTTTTTCACGGGAACTGGATGACCATGAGGGACAGTGGTTTGGACATGTCCAGAGGAGGGACAGTGGTTTGGACATGTCCAGAGGAGGGACAGTGGGTATATTGGTAGAAGGATGTTAGAAAGCTGCCATCAAAGCTGCAAAACGTAACTACTTCTTATCTCAGACCTCCAAAAATCTAAACGATCCTAAAAAATTCTGGAAAACCATTAAATCTCTCTCAGGCACCCCCCAATCATCTGACCTCCCATCACAATTTCTTGTTGACTCTGTTCCTGTGTCAAATAAGCACGAGATCCTGAACTGTTTCAATAAACATTTTGTTGCTTCTAGTTCTTTATTTGATACAGTTACAAACGGAAAATCGGCCACTTTATCTAATAATCAAACTTCAACAAATCAAATCCCTCCTACAAGCCAACCATCTGTTAATCACACCTTCTCTTTTTCTCCATTCTCAGTCAGTGAGGTAAATAAACTGTTAAATGATCTTGATCCTAAAAAATCTGCAGGTCCAGATGAACTTCCACCTTATTTCTTAAGGCTGGCTGCTCATATCATCACAGTCCCTGTGACCCACATCTTTAATCTGTCCATAAGCCAAAACACCATTCCGGATGCTTGGAAAACAGCCTTTGTTCTTCCTTTGCTGAAGGGAGGTGACCCCACCTCATTGAACAATTATCGACCGATCTCTAAACTCTGCATCTTAGCCAAGGTTCAAGAAAAACTGATAAACTCTCAGATCAAAAACTATCTGGACTCATTTAACATCTTACCTCTCCATCAATCTGGTTTCAGGAAAAAACACAGCACAACAACTGCTTCTCTGAAGGTTCTGAATGATGTTGTTGAAGCATTGGATGCTAAGGACTATTGTGCTGCACTTTTCTTAGACCTGTCTAAAGCTTTTGACACTGTGGATCATAACATCCTGTGTCATAAGCTCTCAGAAATCGGTTTCTCTGATCACACCATCGGTTGGTTTTCTAACTATCTTTCCAATCGGAGGCAATGTGTTCAACATAACGGTGCTTCTTCCAGCTATTTAACAGTTAAAAATGGTGTACCACAAGGCTCAGTTTTAGGACCAACTCTCTTTACAATCTACATAGCTAATGTAGGTCACTGCATCCCTGATGCATCCTTACATTTCTATGCTGATGATACAGTTGTTTATTGCCGAGCTAAAACAGTAGCTAAGGCTTTCCAGTTACTGCAATCCGCTTTTGACATCATCCAGTCAGATTTGTTCCGTCTCAAACTTGTCCTAAATGCTGATAAAACAAAAGGGATGTTTTTTTCAAATAGGAAGGCGGTTCCAGCAGATCCTCCTCTGATTTTTTCTTCAAATGGTGTCCCTATTGAGTTTGTTGATTCCTATAAATATCTGGGTATCCTGATCGATTCACATCTCTCTTTTAAACTCCACGTGGAAAACCTAGTGAAGAAATTGAAAGTTAAACTGGGTTTCTTTTTCAGAAACAGATCCTGTCTAACACTGAATGTTAGGAAACGCCTTGTATCCGTGACTTTCCTTCCCTCCATTGATTACGGTGACATTCTCTACATGAATGCTCCTACAAGCACCCTGCGGATGTTGGATGTGGTCTATCATGGTGCACTAAGATTCATAACTGGTTGTGATTATCGTACCCACCACTGCACCCTGTATTCACTGGTTAATTGGACATCATTAACCTCACGCAGACTCTACCACTGGTACATTTTCATCTTTAAATCACTTCTTGGTCTGCTGCCCTCATACATCTCCTCCTACATGTCTTTGCGTGAGTGCAGCTACAGCGTGCGCTCTCAGGACATGATTACCTGCAGTGTTCCGTCAGTGAGGACTGAACTTGGAAAAAGGGCCTTCTCCTACTCTGCTCCTGCTTCATGGAATATCTTACAAAAAGATCTGAAGCTCTCGACCTTGACTTCTCTAAATGGTTTTCAGAATCTGTTGGAATCCTGGCAAAAACCAATGCAGATTTGTTCCTGTCTTTGATTTTATACGTCTACCTTATAATGTTTTGCTAGTTTTTTGATACTTTGTTAAAAAAAAAAAAAAAAAAAAATATATATATATTTTGTTTTTTTCTCTCTTTTTGTTTTCTATTGTTTATTGTTTGTTTGTTTATTGTTTAATGAAATTCTATCACTGCTGTTCATTGTTCTTTAGTTTTAGCAGGTCGCTTTCGTAAATGAGCCCATGAGGTTCAAAAGATTTACCTGACTAAATAAAGGTTGAATGAAAAAGAAATGCAGCTGCCAGGAAAAAGACAAAGAGGGAGGCCAAAGAGGAGATATATGGATGCAGTTAGAGAGGACATGGAGGTAGTTGGAGTGAGGACAGAGGATGCAGAGGACAGAGTGAGGTGGAGGAGGATGACTCGCTGTGGTGACCCCTGAAGAGGGAAAAGCCGAAAGAAGAATATCTAATTAATCTTTTTAATTTAAAATTATAATCTTATTACTTGTAACACATTATTATTTTTTTACCTCTTTGTGTTTTATTTCCAGTCTGGGACAGAGATAGCAGCTGACTTCTTCCTCTTCAGGGAAATTTGCCAGATCACCTGCAGCGAAGAAGTCTGATGACTGAACTCTGAACTTTTCCAGGGACAGGTGGGAGCAGGTCCAAGAAGAGCTTGTTGTGAGTAATGACAAATACAGCCACACTGCTGCTACTGTTGTTATTGAGATGATTTTCTCCACCACTGGAGATAATCACTGCAACTAGATCTGTACTTTTGGCAGAAAATGTGGACAAGTTGGTCTTTTTGGACAAAAACTTAAAACTTGATTATCGGTAGTTCGATTGTAAACAGTCTGTTGCTGCTTATTGATCTGGTTCTGGCTGTTATTGTGTTTATTAAGATTTGTATTATTGTTAGTATAGTTTATTTATTGTAAAGAATGCCGTTTATTTAGATTAAAGATTAAATTAAGATTATATTACACATTAAACTGTATTCTGAATTGGACAGTAATTTATCAAGCGTTTGTCTTTGCTCAGGCTGGGCGCGTGCCCAAGAGTATAGCAGATCAGGGAGCTCCACCTCAGCTGCCTTTCTGGACTCACCTGCCCCTCCTCACTCACCTGTACCAGCATCACTAGCAGCTTCTGCATTACTTGCCCCTCCATAAAGGTAAAGACATTTTTTTCTTTTTTCTGTCTATTTTTTAAATAACTCAGCTGACTCACCTGTCCATCTTCACTCACTAGCACCTTCTGCATCACCTGCTCCTCCATAAAGGTAAAGACATTTTCTTTTCTTTTTATTTCTTTCTTTTTTTAAATAACTCAGCTGCCTCTCCTGACTCACCTGTCCCTCTTCACTCACTAGCACCAGCATCACCAGCACCTTCTGGATCACCTGTCCCTCCATAAAGGTAATGACATTTTTTCTCTTTTTTTAATTTAATTTAATTTTATATAACTCAGCTGCCTCTCCTGACTCACCTGTCCCTCTTTACTCACACAGTACCAGCATCACCAGCACCTTCTGCATCACCTGTCCCTCCATAAAGGTAAATACATTTTCTTTTCTTTTTATTTCTTTTTGTTTTATAACTCAGCTGCCTCTCCTGACTCACCTGTCCCTCTTCACTCACTAGCACCAGCATCACCAGCACCTTCTGGATCACCTGTCCCTCCATAAAGGTAATGACATTTTTTCTCTTTTTTTAATTTAATTTAATTTTATATAACTCAGCTGCCTCTCCTGACTCACCTGTCCCTCTTCACTCACACAGTACCAGCATCACCAGCACCTTCTGCATCACTTGTCCCTCCATAAAGGTAAATACATTTTCTTTTCTTTTTTTTAATTTCTTTTTGTTTTATAACTCAGCTGCCTCTCCTGACTCACCTGTCCCTCTTCACTCACCAGCATCACCAGCACCTTCTGGATCACCTGTCCCTCCATAAAGGTAATGACATTTTTTCTCTTTTTATTTTATTTAATTTTATTTTATATAACTTAGCTGCCTCTCCTGACTCACCTGTCCCTCTTCACTCACATAGTACCAGCATCACCAGCACCTTCTGCATCACCTGTCCCTCCATAAAGGTAAATACATTTTCTTTTCTTTTTTTATTTATTTATTTTTGTTTTATAACTCGGCTGCCTCTCCTGACTCACCTGTCCCTCTTCACTCACCAGCATCACCAGCACCTTCTGGATCACCTGTCCCTCCATAAAGGTAATGACATTTTTTCTCTTTTTTAATTTATTTTATATAACTCAGCTGCCTCTCCTGACGCACCTGTCCCTCTTCACTCACCAGCACCTTCTGCATCACCTGCCCCTCCACCTCAGCTGCCTTTCTGGACTCACCTGCCCCTCCTCACTCACCTGCACCAGCATCACCAGCACCGTCTGCATCATCTGCCCCTCCACCTTAGCTGCCTTTCTGGACTCACCTGCCCCCCCTCACTCACCAGCATCACCAACACCTTCTGCATCACCTGCCCCTCCACCTCAGCTGCCTTTCTGGACTCACCTGCCCCCCTCACTCACCTGCACCAGTATCACCAGCACCTTCTGCATCACCTGCCCCTCCACCTCAGCTGCCTTTCTGGACTCGCATGCCCCTCCTCACTCACTTGCACCTGTATCACCATCACCTTCTGCATCACCTGCCCCTCCACCTCAGCTGCCTTTCTGGACTCACCTGCCCCTCCTCACTCACTTGCACCAGCACTTTCTACAGCTCTAAGCACTAAGCCTTTTTCCCTCCCCTACAACACCCCTTCCATAAAAGTAAGGACATTTTCTTCTCTTTTTTTTATAGTACAGTACACTACTATTTCTTTTACTATTTTATTTCATTAATAAACGTACTGTGCCGTATTTTATGTGTTTTTTTGATAATTGTTTAGGGTACAGTGTTAGCTAACCGCTTGGAAATAAAGTAATGTACATATTTATGGTACAGTATGTATACACTTGTTTTGTCTCACGTTGAAAAACGGGTTTACTGCATCACATAGGAATGTACAGGTAGTCCCCGACTTACGAGCGAGTTCCGTCACTAGGGGGCGCTCGTATGTCAAAAATTCGTAAGTAGGATCACATAGTAAAAAAAAAAAAAAATTTTTTTTATTTTTTTTTTTACTTTTTTTATTTTATTTTTATAAATGAATACATGTACAGTACTGGACAGTCACCAAGCACTTAGCCTATCCTAACACAGTTTTTAAAGATGAAGGAATAAGTTGAATTGTCTCCCTTTCACATAAAGGGAGCAAGCTCCCTATGGAGCCTGCAGGGAGGAGGGAGACAATTCAACTGATTCCTTCATCTTTAAAAACTGTGTTAGGATAGGCTAAGTGCTTGGTGACTGTACAGTACTGTACATTTATCTATTTATTAAAAATATACAGTATATACAGTATTTTTATTTTTTATTGTTTTTTATTTATAAATAGATAAATGTTGAATTGTCTCCCTCCTCCCTGCAGGCTCCATAGGGAGCTTGCTCCCTTTATGTGAAAGGCAGACAATTCAACTTATTCCTTCATCTTTAAAAACTGTGTTAGGATAGGCTAAGTGCTTGGTGACTGTCCAGTACTGTACATGTATTCATTTATTTAAAAAAAAAAGTAAAAAAAAAAAAAAATTATTATTATTATATTTTTTTTTAATGAGATGCATGCTCGTAAGTCCGGGACCTCGTAAGTCAGAGCGCTCGTAAGTCGGGGACTACCTGTATGTTCCGCGCCGCGCAGGAACGGATCTTTTTAAGTCGAGGATTACCTGTATGTGTGTTTATTTGTCAAAAAAAAGTTTTTTGTCAGTTTCGGTCCTATAAATGTCAACACTTCAGCTTGTCTTGGACAAATGTCTTCTTTTACGGCTTGTCTCATCTGCATTTGAAAGAAAAAGATCAAAATAAATGGTTGATATTTGAATTGGAAGTGTATTTGGTGTAATTATTTTAGAAAAATTGTGAACTTGGCATTCTTAGTGGAGAAAGTGAAATTTTGAAATGTTTGTTTACTTAAATTGCTATTTTAAGTTCAAAAGCTGCCTTAAAATCTTGAGTTAAATTAACTCAAAAAGGGAATTGGTATGTCAGTTTAACTTTAAAATGAGAGTTGAAAGTATATATAAATGTTTGTTATTTTAACAAATGAAAACAAGTTTTTATGAATGGATAATGTAAATTTGCAAGTTGTTTAAACTCAGAGTATGAAGTTTATACAACAAGTAAACGTTAATTAGACAAGGGTATAACTTTATTATTTGAGTTCAAATAGAATATGATTGTAATTTTACTTGACAAGAGTACTCAATTTTTGGAGAATGAATAATGTTCTATAGTTAGTCATTTCAACTTATGGTATCATATTTAAACAATGACTTATCATAAATTGGGCTACTTTTCTAGCTTGCCATCCTAAGTTGGAGTAAAACATTATTTGAAGTTGGGTTAACTTGTGGTTTTAAGGCAGCTTTTGAACTCAAGTTTTTAAGTCTAACCACCCTATTTATTTTAACAGTGTATACTGTATATATATTTGTAGGATGGTATGTATATTTATGGAAATCTACTGCAAGGTCATAAATGTTATTAGTCTTTATGCATGTGTTGCTGTGTTCTGTCATGTACTTTGCAGGATTGCAGACGGAAGTTGGGTGTGTTTGCCTTGTGCTTTTTTATGGATAATTGTTGTGTTTTTTTTAATTTACTTTCTGTCTTTCCTTTTCTTTCTCTCTATTATTAAAAAAATCATATCGGAGTGAGAGGATGGCTGTAAGGTGAGAAGGGAGGCTATCTATAAAGGAAAAAAAAAAAATATATATATATTATCATTTGTGTTGTTAAAAAAATAATTTAATCTATTGTAATGTGACCAACAATAGTTGTTTAATAAGGATTTTGTATATTGCGCTCAAAACGTTATTTATAAATACAAATACAGGGAGTCCCCGACTTACGAACTAGTTCCGGACCTAAGGACCGTTCGTAGGTCGATTTTGCCGTAAGTCGGAACCCATAACACATGTCTTTCGTACGTCCGGATTTTTGCCGTAAGTCGCGGCTATGACCGCTAACGCAGCGCCGCACACCCATTTATCGGCATGAGACTGAACAAGCGTACATACTGGTCCATAAACATGCACAGAACTTTATTTACAAACACTTAGCTAACACATTATGTTTATGTTTATGTTTATTAAATTTGTTCATTTTTTTACAAAAGAAACAATACAAGACAATCTCATAAATTATATTGTACAAAATATAAAAAAAATGAAAGGTAGCAGAAAGAAGAATAAATCTTATTATATCTGCCCCTTACTTCCAACAATCAGATTAAACAACAATAATCAACCATGTAAACAATAATAATCTTCAACCAACTTTTTTCCAACAATCAGATTAAACAATAATAATCTTCAACCAAAAGTACAAAATGACTAACTCTTTTCTAATTTTCTAACTAATACAAGATACAAGATACAAGATACAAGAAGGTTTATTAACATTGCATCAATTTTCACCAATACAACGTAAGTATGTAGTTACAGTCATCCAGGAGAGAGAATGAGTGCAAAAAGCTGCAGCTCAACAAAGCACATGACATGTTTATCAACACATGATATGTTTATCAACACATGATATACTTATAGCGCGGCCGCTCCCATCTGTCCCCAGATGAAGGTCAAAAGCAGGAAAACAGGCAAAGACACGGGGTTTTACAGCATTGATATTAAAAAAGATGAATCACATTTTGTCTTCAAGACACCGCGTGATCCAGTAAAAACCATATCAAAAAGCACATTTAGTTACAATAACAAATGGAGAGACGGCAGGCAAGGAGATAGAGTCTGTGAGAAATTTCAGACAAACACAGAGTTCAGCAGATGTGCAGCTGGGCGTTATCTGAGGCTTCACAGAAATCTCTGGGGGGGGAGGGGGGGCAGCAGGTCTCTTCAGTTCCACACTCCCAGGAGAATGGCTTCCGACTGCCTTTTTTCAAGGACATGTACAGAAGCCAGATAATATTCTTGTTTGTTATCCAATAGACCACAGTGTTCTTTTCCACTGCCGTCATCAAGTCTGCGGTGCTGTTTCATGGCCGAAAAAAATCCAAATATGTGGTTCCGCTCCACTCCGCTCTATGAACCCCCATCTGTCCCTTGATTGATCCGGGGTGGCTGTAAACAAGTCCCAAAACGCACAGCAGGTCCGCGGTGCTCAACCACCGCTCCAAGCGAGCGATTGAGCTCATACAACAGCTGGGATGAGGAGCTCACGGCCCGGTTCAGAGAATTTTGCTGATCAGGTAGTGCCGACAGCGCGCTGATAGCTGCCGAAGCCTCCCTCAGCTTCCAGTAACAAACAACTCCGCTTACGCCAAAAAACAGAGCAGTTGCTACCAATAATCCAATAATCCACAAATCCTCCACGTCTTCGACACATAAGACGGTCAGACACATGGGCTGCCACTGACCCCACGAGTCCAGCACGTATCCAGCCGCGTGTGTGTCGGAGGGACAGACAGCTTCTCCTGGCACGGTCCGCTTCGTGGAAAAAATCTTATCCATTGAAGAAACAGCCCAATTTATTAATTCCATATTGGTTCGAGTGAGCGCTGAAGGGTCGCAGACGAGACGAAAAGCAAGCAGGGAGTAGGAAAAACTTAGGGAGGGAAGAGCAGAAAGATATGCGACCTGCCTTGCCGAGTGCTGGAAGAAGAAGAAGAACTAATACAATACACATTAAGCTATTTCACATATATTTTTTAACACATTTGTTTTGATCATTTTTTTAAATGTAAACAGTGACTTGGCATTTTTAACTACATTCTCCAAGCCATTCCATAATCTAATTCCCTGGATTGAGGTAGAACGTCCCTTCAAACTAGTTCTGAATTGTGGTTTTACAAACATCTCTGTCCCCTTAAGATTATAACAACTTTGTCTTTTAACAAAATGCATTTGGATATTTAAAGGCAATGCATTATTTTGAGCTCTATACATAACTGATAAAATATTATAGTCTACCAAATCATGGAACTTCAATAACTTCAGTTGATAAAATAATGTACTTGATGGATGACGGTAATGTTTTCTAGTGATAATTCTTACAGCTCTTTTCTGTAATACAAAAATAGGCTTTGTGATTGTTTTACACGCATTCCCCCAAACATCAATACAATAGATTAAGTGTGGAACAATGATTGTGTTATACAACAAATACAGAGCTTTATCATTCAATAGGTCTCTGACTTTGTACAGTACTGCAATCGATTTAGCTATTTTTATTCTTACAGAATTTATGTGTTGTTTCCATGTCAGTTTGTCATCAATGATAACACCCAAAAACTTCACCTCACTCACTCTACAAATCTCAACATCCTCAATTTTGAGTGGAACATCAACAGTTTTCTTTTTATTACCGAATATCATGTAATTAGTTTTTTCTAGATTTAATGATAATTTATTTATTTTAAACCAAGTTTGTATCTTGACAAATTCCGTCTTTATCAATTTCAACATTTGTTCTATATCTTCACCTAAACAGAAAAAAGTGGTATCATCAGCAAAAAGTACACATTTAAGGAGTCCTGACACATTTACCAAGTCATTCACATATAAAATAAAAAGCTTTGGTCCAAGTACAGAGCCTTGGGGAACTCCACATGTGATATTACAGAGGTCAGATCTTACATCATTTATTTGTACAAATTGTTTCCTATCTTTTAAGTAGCTAGATACCCACTGTAATGCTGGTCCTCTAATACCATATTTGTTCAGTTTTTCAAGGAGAATGGTGTGATCAATAGTATCGAATGCTTTTTTTAAATCAACAAAAATACTGATACAATATTGTTTTTGATCGACAGCAGTAGTTATTTGTTCCATTAATTCCATGAGAGCCATTGATGTAGAGTTTTTTGATCTAAACCCATACTGACTGTTGCTTAGAATATTTTGTTTATCTATAAATTGATCTAGTCTGTTTACAAATAGTTTTTCAAGAATTTTTGAAAACTGTGGTAACAAGGATATAGGTCTATAATTGTTGAATACACATTTATCACCATTTTTAAAAAGAGGAACGACCTTAGCTACTTTCATATTATCTGGAAATATTCCTGTTGAAAATGATAAGTTACATATGTATGTGAACGGCTCAATAACATGGCTCATTATGTCCTTCACAAACATCATATCCATGTCCACCCAGTCTTTAGATCTCTTGTCTGTAAGATGTTTTACTACATTCATTATTTCCTCTTTGTTAGTTCCATTTAGAAAAATACTATTTGCACAACCTGTAATTGAGTGGATCGCATTTTTATCTACTTTTGGTATTTTAGCTGCAAGGCTTGATCCAACATTCACAAAATATTGATTAAATCCATTAACAATTTCATTTTCATCATGAATTTCATCGTTGTCTTTTACAAAATATTTTGAAATACCAGTTTTTGCTTTATGATTCTTCAGGACACTATTCATTACTCGCCATGTTGCTTTCATATCACCATTACTTTTATCTAATAATTTACTATAATATTCTTTCTTATGTTTCCTTATAATCCCTACTAATTTATTTTTATACTTTTTATATTTTTCTTCAGCGCTCTGACTTCGCAATTTCAAGAAACATGAATACAAATAATTCTTTTTTTTACAAGCATTTCTCAACCCTTTTGTCATCCATGGTTGATCAATCGTATTTCTCTTTGTGTAATTTGTTTGCACACAATTCTTTTCATACAGAGCTCCCAAGATATTCATAAACTCATCATATGCTCTGTTTGCATCATCAACATACACATCATTCCAGTCTTGTTTGTCAAGATCCTCTTTCAATTTTTCCAAATTTTTTTTTGACGTGTTTATGATCTTTTTCTTCATTGGGACTGCTTTTGTGATGCTTTGATCATTTTTATAGATTGTGAAAACTGGTAAATGATCACTTAAGTCGGTCGTTAAGATACCACCTGTCACGTCCCCATTTGTTATATTTGTGAAAATATTATCAATTATTGTGGCACTATGAGTTGTAATTCTTGTTGGCTTTGATATCAATGGATACATATTTAAACTGTACATTGAGTTTATAAATGTGCTTATGTTATTTGAATCTGTTTTATTTCCCATATCAATGTTAAAGTCTCCACACAAAAAAATATTTTTATTAAAACTCTTCTCCATTAGCTCCAAGATTTTATCCGTGAATATTTCTATATTTGCTTCTGGTGATTTATATACACAACTTATTATTATGTTTTTATCGTTTTTGTTTATTATTTCTATTGTTATCATTTCCATAATATTATCAACTATTATTGACATTTCACAATTTAATTTACATTTTATTTCATTATTGACAAATAGAGCGACTCCACCACCTCTTTTATTTTTTCTGTTCATATGATATAATTCATACCCCTCGATGTGAATATTACTTGTGTTATCATCATTGAGCCATGTCTCTGACAGCGCAATTATTGTAAAAGTTCTATTTAACTGTTTTAAGTAATCTGTTATTTTGGATATGTTTGCATTTATACTTCTGCTATTAAAGTGAATAATAGAGAGAACTCCATTTGATATATTGATGTCGTTAAACTGCTCTTCATTATAATATTCGCTATCTTTTATTACAGGAAAAAAATTTGCATCAATCACATTTTCAACATTATATATTTTAGGTTCTGAGTCTTCGTATGTTGTCATGTTCTAATGTATTTGTTCATTTCACTGTATATTTTATCCATTTTGAGTGTGAGTTGTTTCATTTTCATCTCTTGTATTCATCCAGATCCGTCAGCTCTTTTATCATTTTAGGCTGAGACCCTTCCTTTGCTTTGATAAAGACGTATCCATTTCTTGTCCATGTTGATGCTATTTTTTTTGTTTGTTTTTTAACCACCTTGCTTCCTTTGCAATTTTTCCATTTTTTTTTGTTAGATGTTCATTTATGTAAACGTCTGATCCCTTCAGATTTCTTTTATTCTGCATAACATAGTTTTTTGTATTCCTGCTAATGAACTTCACGACTACTGACGGTTTGAATCTTGATGAATTACTGGGCAGGGTGTGACAGAACGAAATGTCCCCATAGTTTATTTCAATGTTCCTTTCCTGTAAGAAAGTAACTACATGTTCTTCCAGAGTCTCTTGTTCTTCCTGAGATTCATACTCTTCCTGAGATTCATACTCATTTGGGTCACCATTATTTTGAGCTCTTTTATGTGTCCGACGCTTACTAACATCAAGTCCTGAGATCACCACGTTGTCTTGCTTTGTGTATTGTTCAAAATCCTCTATTTTTCGTTCTAGTTCAGCAATTTTATTGTCTTTGCTAATTAACAGTTCTTTCAGTTCTCTTATTTCTTTAACCAGACCGGCCTGGGAATCCATTTTTTTTGTTAAATTTTCTATTTGACCACTCATAAAGTTGAGTGATTCTTTAAAGTCTTGCATTTCTGCTGAGTTGTTTCTCTCCGGGTCTGGTGACTTTTGTCCTCTATTTCTTATATTTACAGAGTCTGGTGACTTTTGTCCTTTACCTCTCGTCATACTTACAGAGTTAGTAGTTTAGTGGTAGCAGGTCTCTGGTTTGTTTGCTGAACCGCGTGGCCCTTCCACGAGGCTCACAGGCCTAATGATGGTGGCTGTGGTTCAGCAGTGTAGCACCCAGATCAGTAGTTATTAGAACAGAACTCACGGTTTCAGCAGCCTGCAGCAATCAGCTCTATTATCCGAAGAGGTTTTGCTCACTAGATCCGATGTAGCCCAGTTAGCACAGCACGTAGCTCCAGCAGCCCAGCCCCAGGCGGCGGTCCCCTGGCTCGCCCACGGCGCTCGGCCCAGCTTGAAGCTCCAGGCGGCGGTCCTCCAGTTTGCTCACTGCGCTTGGTCCAGCTCGAAACTCCAGGCCGCAGTCCTCCGGCTCACCCACGGCGATCGGCCCAGCCCAGCTCCGGTTCTCCCACGGCGCTCGGCTCAGCTCGAAGCTCCAGGTGGCGTTCACGGCTCTTGGCCCACTCGCGACGCTTGGTCCAGCTTGAAGCTCCAGGCCGTGTTCACGGCGCTTGGTCCACATGTACCACCGCGCGTGCCAGCCCGCTTTTCTTCGTAACAAACCAGCGTATTTTCCGGTTTATTTGTTAACGAAGCTCGCAGCTACGGCACCCGACCACGGTGACCCAGCTCGGCTAGCTTTGATTAGCCCGGTCTGTAGCTACGCTAGGCTAACTCTCGGCAAAACTCACGGACACGTTGGCTTGTAGATTCATAATTCTGAATCGCATGTTCCAGTCAAATCTCCGCAGCACCTCCAGAGCTCCTCTCTGCACATCCAGCGCAAAAAACTGCAAGTACAAGCTCTCCAAATACTCCTTTGGAGGTAGTACCGGCAGGAGCCCTACTAAAAACATAAATAATAATAATAATTAATTCAATTTATATTGCACTTTTCATTACTGAAAATCTCAAAGTGCTACACATATATTGAATGCTACACACATTCATAAACCAGTGGCGGCAGACTACCATGCAAGGTGCTTTCCAGTCCTACCGGGAGCAACTCAGGGTTAAGTGTCTTGCCCAAGGACACAACGACACATGGTGCGGGTCCCGGGAGTCGAACCGCCAACTTTCCGATCGGGAGACGACTGCCATTACCACTACACCATGGCCGCCCCAAATCCACTCTGCTCAGCCGCCATCTTGAATCCTGTTTGAAGATTGAATCCATTACACCACACATTCATCCATAATCACATACCTGTACAGTATTTACTGTACAACAGTACTGTTCTGCATAGCACGTTCAATAAACAAAAAAAACTATAAAACAAAGTGCCTTAGTGTACAATCCAGTAACTTTAAAAATGTACAGTATTTTTCAGCACAGCAAATGCATAGAAAATAAAATGTTCTTGCTTTGATTGAATATAAAAGTCATATCCATGACAAACAGGTTCCAACCATCAGGAACAAGTCACACCCATTAGAAACAGGTTCCAACCATCAGGAGCAAGTCACACCCATCAGAAACAGGTTCCAACCATCAGGAGCAAGTCACACCCATCAGAAACAGTGTTCAACCATCAGGTGGAGAGGGTCACACCCATCAGAAACAGTGTTCAACCATCAGGAGCAAGTCACACCCATCAGAAACCGTGTTCAACCATCAGGAGCAAGTCACACCCATCAGAAACAGTGTTCAACCATCAGGAGGAGCAAGTCACACCTATCAGAAACCGTGTTCAACCATCAGGAGCAAGTCACACCCATCAGAAACAGTGTTCAACCATCAGGAGCAAGTCACACCCATCAGAAACAGTGTTCAACCATCAGGAGGAGCAAGTCACTCCCATCAGAAACAGGTTCCAACCATCAGGAGCTATTCAGTTTTCAACCATCATGTATGAAAAACCAGTGCCTTAGTGTAAAGTCCAGGAACTTTAAAAAGGTAGAATCAGCACAGAAACAGCATAGAAAAGAAAATTCCCTTACTTTGATTGAAGTGGAGGTAGTCAGGCTTATTATGTGGTTCTGATGGTCAAACCTTGATCAGATGGAACTGCTTAGCCAGCCGTAGCTCGATTCCATACTTTTAACGGGGCTCGTTTGTAAGTCCCGCATCTAGTATGCCATAGCTCGATTACATATTTCAACGGGGTTCGTTCGTAAGTCCCGCATTTATGCTGTACCTCGATTTCATACTTTCAACGGGGCTCATTTGTAAATCAGAGTTGCCGTAGGTCGGTGGCACTGTTATGGGTTGCAGTTAGTCGTTGTTCTTGGGAAAGAATAGCTTCTCTTAATTGATCCATCTCAGTCTGGTCATGAGTAAGATTGAAGAGCGAGTGTTACATTATGAGTGTCTTAGCATACATTAGCACGTTGTTAGTACTAAACCAGCCACTAGGGAGCACAAGCCAGTGAATCTCTTGTTCCGGTCCCAAGCCCGGGTAAATGGTGAGGGTTGTGTCAGGAATGGCATCCGATGTAAAACACTTGCCAAAACCATAATGCGAGTTCATCAAAGTGAAACCATACCGGATCGGTCGAGGCCCGGGTTAACAACGTCCGCCACCGGTGCTGTTGACAAACAGGGTGCCGGCGGAAATTGTACTACTGTTAGTCGAAGACCCCGAGGAGGGAAACGTGTCAGGAGACAGAGGGAGAGGAGGAAAGTGAAGAATGTAGGACTGAGGGTTGCAACTCTAAATGTGGGGACAATGACAGGCAAAGGTAGAGAGCTGGCTGACATGATGCAGAGAAGAAAGGTAGATGTTTTATGTGTCCAAGAGACCAAGTGGAAGGGCAGCAAGGCTCGCAGTATTGGAGCAGGGTTCAAACTGTTTTACCATGGTGTGGATAGAAAGAGAAATGGAGTAGGGGTGGTCCTGAAGGAGGAGTTGGCAAAGAATGTAGTAGAGGTGAAGAGAGTGTCAGATAGGGTGATGTGTCTGAAGGTAGAAGTAGAAGGTCTGATGCTAAACATAGTCAGTGGTTATGCTCCACAGGTTGGATGTGATGGGGAGGAGAAAGATAAATTTTGGAAAGATTTGGATGAAGTGATAGAGAGTATTCCCAGGGAGGAAAGAGTGGTGATTGGAGCAGACCTGAATGGACATGTTGGTGAAGGAAACAGAGGGGATGAGGAAGTGATGGGTAGGTTTGGTGTCAAGGAAAGAAACCAGGAAGGACAGATGGTGGTGGATTTTGCCAAGAGAATGGAAATGGCTATAGTCAATACCTATTTCCAAAAGAGGGAGGAACATAGAGTGACCTATAAGAGTGGAGGAAGGAGTACACAGGTCGACTACATTCTGTGTAGAAGAGGAAACCTGAGGGAGATTGGAGACTGTAAGGTTGTGGCAGGGGAGAGCGTGGCCAGACAGCATCGGATGGTTGTGTGTAGAATGACTGTTGTTGCGAAGAAGAGAAAAAGAGTAAAATCAGAGAAGAAG
The DNA here is from genome assembly GCA_038048925.1 of Garcialebias charrua. Classification (NCBI taxonomy): domain Eukaryota; kingdom Metazoa; phylum Chordata; class Actinopteri; order Cyprinodontiformes; family Rivulidae; genus Garcialebias; species Garcialebias charrua. Next base: position 46,338 of record JBBPBX010007450.1, read on the forward strand.
ACCAAATGGTGGAAGCTAAAGAAGGAAGAATGTTGTGAGAAATTCAGAGACGAGCTGTTAAAGGCTCTGGGTGGTAAGAAAGAGCTTCCAAGTGACTGGGCTACTACAGCAACAGTAATTAGAGAGACAGGTAGGAAGGTACTTGGTGTGTCATCTGGACAGAGAATGGATGATAAGGAAACCTGGTGGTGGAATAGTGAAGTGCAGGACGCCATTCAAAGAAAGAGATTAGCCAAGAAGAAATATGACAGTGAGAGGACTGAAGAGAGGAGACAGGAATATAAGGAGATGGGACATAGAGCAAAGAGGGAAGTAGCTAAGGCAAAGCAGAGGGCGTACAATGAGTTGTATGGGAGACTGGACACTAAAGAGGGTGAGAAGGACTTGTACCGATTGGCAAGACAGAGGGATCAGGCTGGAAAGGATGTGCAGCAGGTTAGGCTTATTAAAGATGGGAATGGGAATGTTCTAACAAGTGAGGAGAGTGTGATGGGAAGATGGAAGGATTACTTTGAGGAGCTAATGAATGAAGAGAATGAAAGAGAAAGAAGAGTGGAGGTCATAGAAACTGTGGACCAGGAAGTGGGAAAGATTAGTGAGGGTGAAGTCCGGAAAGCTCTGAAAAGAATGAAGAAGGGGAAGGCAGTAGGACCTGATGACATACCAGTGGAGGTTTGGAAATGTCTTGGAGAGATGGCAGTGAGGTTTTTGACTCAAATATTTAATGGAATATTTGAGGGTGAGAAAATGCCTGAAGAATGGAGAAGAAGTGTGCTGGTTCCCATTTTTAAGAACAAGGGTGATGTACAGAGTTGTAGCAACTACAGGGGAATTAAGTTGATGAGTCACACGATGAAGATCTGGGAGAGAATTGTGGAAGGAAGGCTTAGACAAGAGGTGACTATCTGTGAGCAGCAGTATGGTTTCATGCCAAGAAAGAGCACCACAGATGCCATCTTTGCTTTGAGGATGTTGATAGAGAAGTACAGAGAGGGTCAGAAAGAACTCCATTGTGTGTTTGTGGATTTAGAAAAAGCATATGACAGGGTGCCAAGAGAGGAGGTGTGGTATTGCATGAGGAAATCTGGAGTGGCAGAAAAGTATGTTAGACTGGTACAGGACATGTATGAAGACAGCAGGACAGTGGTGAGATGTGCTGTAGGAGTGACAGATAGCTTCAAGGTGGAGGTGGGAGTGCATCAAGGATCGGCTCTGAGCCCCTTCTTGTTTGCTCTGGTGATGGACCGACTAACAGATGAGGTCAGGCAGGAATCCCCATGGACTATGATGTTTGCAGATGACATTGTGATATGTGGTGAGAACAGGGAACAGGTGGAAGAGAACTTGGAGAGGTGGAGGTATTCACTTGAAAGAAGAGGAATGAAAGTCAGCCGTAGTAAGACAGAGTACATGTGTGTGAATGAGAGGGAGGCCAGTGGAACAGTGAGGCTACAAGGAGCAGAGGTCACAAAGGTGCAGGACTTCAAGTACTTGGGGTCCACTGTCCAGGAAAATGGGGAATGTGGTAAAGAGGTGAAGAAGAGAGTCCAGGCAGGATGGAGTGGATGGAGAAAAGTTTCAGGAGTGATTTGTGACAAAAAGGTGTCAGCAAAGGTCAAAGGAAAAGTTTACAAGACAGTGGTGAGACCAGCTATGTTGTATGGTCTGGAGACAGTGTCATTGACAAAAAGACAGGAGAAAGAACTGGAAGTAGCAGAAATGAAGATGCTGAGGTTCTCCTTAGGAGTGACAAGGATGGATAAGATCAGGAATGAGATCATCAGAGGTACAGCACATGTTGAACAACTGGGAGATAATGTTAGGGAGGCCAGACTGAGATGGTTTGGACAAGTCCAGAGGAGGGACAGTGGGTATATGTTTATGTTTATGTTCATTAAATTTGTTCATTTTTTTTTACAAAAGAAACACAATACAAGACAATCCCATTAATGATACGTGCACAATGTAAAAAAAATGAAAGGTAGCAGAAAGAAGAATAAATCTTATTATATCTGCCCCTTTTTTCAAACAATCAGATTAAACAATAATAATCTTTCACCAGCAGTACAAAATGACTAACTCTTTCTAATTTTCTAATACTAATACATAACTAATAATTGATACAATACACATTATGCTAATTCATATATATTTTTTCAACAAATTCCTTTTGATCATTTTCTTAAATGTAAACAGTGACTTGGCATTTTTAACTACATTCTCCAAGCCATTCCATAATCTAATTCCCTGGATTGAGGTAGAACGTCCCTTCAAACTAGTTCGGAATTGTGGTTTTACAAACATCTCTGTCCCCTTAAGATTATAACAACTTTGTCTTTTAACAAAATTCATTTGGATATTTAAAGGTAATTCATTATTCTGAGCCCTATACATAATTGATCAAATATTATAATCAACCAAATCATGGAACTTCAATAATTTCAGTTGATAAAATAATGTACTGGATGGATGACGGTAATATTTTCTAGTGATAATTCTTACAGCTCTTTTCTGTAATACAAAAATAGGCTTTGTGATTGTTAGTGATTTGTATATTGGTAGAAAGATGTTAGAAATGCAGCTGCCAGGAAAAAGACACAGAGGAAGGCCAAAGAGGAGATATATGGATGAAGTTAGAGAGGACATGGAGGTAGTTGGAGTGAGGACAGAGGATGCAGAGGACAGAGTGAGGTGGAGGAGGATGACTCGCTGTGGCGACCCCTGAAAAGGGAAAAGCCGAAAGAAGAAGAAGAAGAAGTCTGGTCGTGAGTACTCATGTTATGGCTGAATCATTCTGTGGTAAACAATTACTGAAAATGTACTCAAATTCAGACCAAGGCCGAGAAGGATCACAGACACAGGTAATCAGTTAAGTGAGTTTATTTACAGTGCTTGGTAAAGTAAGTCAGGGTTCCTGGAAAGAAAGGGGGAAAAAGATTAATGATGATGTTTGGGGAATATTGTAGCTTTAGTATTAAATTGAGTCTCTCTCTTACAGAAGGAACTTGGAGGAGGCAGACCAGAGGAAGGAGGCGAGTGTCCGTCAGGTGAGGAATTCCTTATATTTATCCAAGAGTCCCAAGTAGTGTCTTGCAGGTGGCAGCTGGTGTAAGAGTGTCAGGCTGGAGTACAGAGTTTCATAGAGAAGGAGTCCAGTTAGGAGGCAGCTTGTCAGGTTTGGGTTCCAGAGGTGAGTCACGGATTTGTCTTGAAAACACAAGGATACATAAGTTGATCAAACATAAGTTCACAAAAGAGAACACTAAAATGGCTTTCTCACAGTACCCAAGGTGACTTAATGATTATGCGAAGACTGGAACCTCCTCCAAGGCTTAAATAGCAGCTGGGCTCATTAACCAGATTGGCAGTAGGTGGTTACCCAGGAACTCCGTCTCCAACACTCAGCAACTGCAAGGTGAGTTCTCACACATACACACACACACACACACACACACAACACAAACCCAACTGTACCCCCCCCCTCAAACATCGTCTCCAGATCTGTCTGCATCGTCGTAGGTGGGGTTGGACAGAGGGGACAGACACGTCAACCTCCTGTTGGGGAAACAGTGGAGGCAGGTAACCCAGAGACGCCTCAAAAGGTGAGAGGCCGGTAGCTGAGGACGTGTGAGTATTATGGGCATACTCGACCTAGGGGAGAAGAGAGGACCAATTAGCAGGGTTATTGTCAATGACACAGCTAATAGAGGACTCAAGTTCTTGGTTGCATCTTTCAGACTGACCGTTGGTTTGGGAGTGATAACCAGAAGACAAGTTCACCAAGGCACCAAGGGGTTGACAGAAAGCCTTCCAAACCTGAGACACAAATTGGAGACCACGATCCGAGACAATGTCACCAGGTATGCCGTGAAGTCGAAAGACATGTTGGACCATGAGTTGAGCGGTTTCCAGAGATGATGGAGTTTGATTAATGGAACAAAATGTGCTGCTTTAGAGAATATGTCAACAATGGTAAGGATGACAGTGTTACCTTCAGATGGGAGTCAACCTGTCACAAAGTCCAGAGCGATATGGGACCAAGGACGACCAGGAACAGGAAATGGGCCTGAGCAATCCTGCAGGAGGTTGATGGAAGCTTTTATTTGAGCACAAACAGCACATGCAGAGACAAAACGCTTGAATCACGGTGAAGGGTAGGCCACCAGAAGTGTCTCTTGGTGAAGGAAGTCATGCAATTGACACCAGGATGGCAGGAAAACTTAGAACATCCATCCATCCATCCATTTTCTTCCGCTTATCCGGTGTCGGGTCGCGGGGGTAGCAACCTAAGTAGGGAGTCCCAGACTTCCCTCTCCCCAGCCACTTGGAGCAGCTCCTCTGGGGGAATCCCAAGGCGTTCCCAGGCCAGCCGAGAAACATAGTCCCTCCAGCGTGTCCTGGGTCTTCCTCTGGGTCTCCTCCCGGTGGGACATGCCCGGAACACCTCACCAGGGAGGCGTCCAGGAGGCATCCTAACCAGATGCCCGAGCCACCTCAACTGGCTCCTCTCGATGTGGAGAAGCAGCGGCTCTACTCCGAGTCCCTCCCGGATGACTGAGCTTCTCACCCTATCTCTAAGGGAGAGTCCAGACACCCTGCGGAGAAAACTCATTTCAGCCGCTTGTATCCGAGATCTCGTTCTTTCGGTCATAACCCAAAGCTCATGACCATAGATGAGGGTGGGAACGTAGATCGATCGGTAAATTGAGAGCTTTGCCTTTTGACTCAGCTCTCTCTTCACCACGACAGACCGGTACAGCGCCCGCTTCACTGCGGACGCTGCACCTATCCGCCTATCGATCTCACGCTCCAGTTTTCCCTCATTCGTGAACAAGACCCCGAGATACTTAAACTCCTCCACTTGGGGCAGGACCTCCTCCCCGACCCGGAGAAGGCATGCTACCCTTTTCTGGCTCAAGACCATGGCCTCGGATTTGGAGGAACTGATCCTCATCCCGGCTCGTATCACATTCAGCTGCAAACCGCTCCAGCAAAAGCTGTAGATTACGATCTGATGAAGCCAATAGGACCATATCATCTGCAAAAAACAGAGAAGCGATTCTAAGGCCACCAAAACGGATCCTCTCAACACCTTGGCTGCGCCTAGAAATTCTGTCCATAAAAGTTATGAACAGAATCGGTGACAAAGGGCAACCTTGGCGGAGTCCAACTCTCACCGGAAACGAGCCTGACTTACTGCCAGCGATACGGACCATGCTCTGACACCGGTCGTACAGGGACCTAACAGCCCATATCAAAGGGCCTGGTACCCCATACTCCCGGAGTACCCCCCACAGAACCCCCCGAGGGACGCGGTCGAATGCCTTCTCCAAGTCCACAAAGCACATGTAAACTGGTTGGGCAAACTCCCACGCACCCTCCAGGACCCTGCTGAGGGTGTAGAGCTGGTCTAGTGTTCCACGACCAGGACGAAAACCACACTGCTCCTCCTGAATCCGAGGTTCGACTATCCGACGGACCCTCCTCTCCAGAACCCCTGAATAGACCTTACCAGGGAGGCTTAAGAGTGTGATCCCCCTATAGTTGGAACACACCCTACGGTCCCCCTTTTTGAATAGGGGAACCACCACCCCAGTCTGCCAATCCAAGGGAACTGCCCCCAATGTCCACGCGATATTGCAGAGTCGCGTAAGCCAACACAACCCCACAACATCCAGAGCCCTAAGGAACTCAGGACGAATCTCATCCTCCCCCGGAGCCCTGCCACCACGGAGCTTTTTAACCACCTCGGCGACCTCAGCACCAGAGATTGGAGAGCCCGACTTAAAATCTCCAGGCTGAGCTTCCTCAGTGGAAGACGTGCCAGTAGGATTGAGGAGGTCTTCGAAGTACTCCGCCCACCGACTCACAACATCCCGAGTTGAGGTCAACAGCACGCCATCCCCACCATAAATGGTGTTGGTCGCGTACCGCTTTCCCCCCCTGAGACGCCGGATGGTGGACCAGAATCGCCTCGAAGCCGTACGGAAGTCATTCTCCATGGCCTCTCCGAACTCCTCCCACGCCCGAGTTTTTGCCTCAGCAACCACCCGAGCCGCATGCCGCTTGGACTGCCGGTACCTATCTGCTGCTTCCGGGGTCCCACAGGCCAAAAAGGCCCAATAGGACTCTTCAAAAGTCAAAGTCAAAGTCAACTTTATTGTCAGATCTGCAATATGTACTGTACAGGACATACACAGGACCGAAATTGCGTTTCTCTCAGTCCCTCGGTGCAACAGTAAACATCTAAACATTGAAACACTGAAACATATAATAATAGACATAAGCATAAAATAGTAAAACTAACACTGTCCTGAGTTTTTGCATAGTGGTATAAGAGTATGAAAATTTACACCAACTCTAAAACTAAAACTAAAACATTAAACATTTAATGAACATAATACTGTCCTGAGTTTTTGCATACTAGTATAAAAAAAGAGTATAAAAAGTATAACTAAAATAAACTAAAGGTTTCTAGCATTGACATTTGCAAAGTGGCAAAGCAGCGTATGAGTTAATGTACACAGTATATGTATGAGGTAGTAGTTGATGTTGTTATAGAGGCAAAAAGTGGCATATGCAGTAAGGCACATTGGGCATCCCTAAATAAGACCGTTCAGAGCACACTGTATATGTATCAGCAGTGGTGTAGATATTAGAGTAGTGTAAATGTAAACAGTAGTAATTAAATGTAAGCAGTAGTAATAAAAATAAACAGTAGTAATTAAATGTAAGCAGTAGTAATAAAAGTAAACAGTATTAATAAATGTAAACAGAGAATGTAAACAGTATTATGACTATAGGCAGTGATGTAATACAAACATTAGTGCAAGTATGAGAAGTAGTGCAAACTGTATGAGCACATGACCGAGAGTTTAGTGAATAACCCGTTTGATGACACAGAGTCCAGTGTTAAAATCTTTGTGTTGTGTGGTAATGTGTGAGAAAGTTTTAGTGTTAAGGCAGTTCAAATGGGAGGGGGGGCAGAGCAGGCAGAGTGTTTAGCATCCTGACTGCCTGATGAACAGAGCTGTCTCTCAGTCTGCTGGTTCGAGCCTGGAGACTCCTCAGTCTCCTCCCTGATGGCAGCAGTCTGAAGCAGCTGTGTAGTGGGTGTGTGGGATCACCTGCCATGCAGTGGGCTTTCCGAGTGAGGCGTTTGCTGTGTAAGTCCTGCAGTGAGGGCAAGGAGGTGCCCACGATCTTCTCAGCTGCTCTCACAATGCGCTGGAGGCTCTTGCGGCAGGATGCAGTACATGCACCAAACCACACAGTGATGCAGCTGGTCAGGACACTTTCTATGGCACCTCTGTAGAAGGTGCTCATGATGGGGGTTGAAGCTCCAGCCCTTTTCAGCTTGCGGAGAAAGTAGAGACGCTGGTGAGCCTTCTTTGCCAGTGCTGCAGTGTTCCTGCTCCAGGACAGGTCCTTTGAGACGTGCACTCCCAGGAACTTGGTGCTGTCTACTCTCTCCACTGCGGTGCTGTTGATGGTCAGAGGGGCATGTTGGGCATCCCTCTTCCTGAAGTCCACAACAATCTCCTTTGTCTTCTCCACGTTGAGAGTGAGATTGTTGTGTCCGCACCACAAGGCCAGGCGGCTCACCTCGTTCCTGTAGTCCGTCTCATCGTTGTTGCTGATGAGACCCACCACTGTTGTGTCTCCTTCTTCAACTTGACAGCATCCCTCACCACCGGTGTCCACCACAGGGTTCGAGGGTTGCCACCATGACAGGCACCAACAACCTTGCGGCCACAACTCCGATAAGCTGCCTCGACAATAGAGGCGCGGAACATGGCCCACTCGGGCTCAATGTCCCCCGCCTCCCTCGGAACGTGTTCAAAGCTCTCCCGGAGGTGGGAGTTAAAGCTCCGTCTTACGGGAGACTCTGCCAGACGTTCCCAGCAGACCCTCACAATACGTTTGGGCCTACCAGGTCTGACCGGCATCCTCCCCCACCATCTGAGCCAACTTATCACTAGGTAGTGGTCAGTTGACAGCTCCATCCCTCTCTTCACCCGAGTGTCCAAGACATGCGGCCGCAGATCAGATGAGACAACAACAAAGTCGATCATCGAGCTACGACCTAGGGTGTCCTGGTGCCAAGAGCACATATGTACACCCTTATGCCTGAACATGGTGTTCGTTATGGACAATCCATGATGAGCACAGAAGTCCAACAACAGAACACCACTCGGGTTCAGATCAGGGGGGCCGTTCCTCCCAACCACACCCCTCCAGGTCTCACTGTCATTGCCCACGTGAGCGTTGAAGTCCCCCAGCAGAACAAGGGAGTCCCCAGGAGGCGCACCCTCCAATACCCCCTCCAAGGACTCCAAAAAGGGTGGGTAATCTGCGCTGCCGTTTGGCGCATAGGCACAAACAACAGTCAGAGCCCGTCCCCCCACACGTAGGCGAAGGGAGGCTACCCTCTCGTTCACCGGGGTGAACCCCAACGTACAGGCACCAAGATGGGGGGCAACAAGTATGCCCACTCCTGCTCGGCGCCTCTCACCAGGGGCAACTCCAGAGTGGAAGAGTGTCCAACCCCTCTCAAGGAAACTGGTTCCAGAGCCAGAGCCATGCGTTGAGGTGAGTCCGACTATTTCTAGCCGGAACCTCTCAACCTCACACACTAGCTCAGGCTCCTTCCCCACCAGAGAGGTGACATTCCATGTCCCAATGGCCAGCTTCTGTAGCCGAGGATCAGACCGCCAGGTCCCCGTCCTTGGCCACCACCCATTCCACAATGCACCCGACCCCTTTGGCCCCTTCCACAGGTGGTGAGCCAATGGGAAGGGGGACCCACGTCTCCTCTTCGGGTTGTGCCCGGCCGAGCTCCATGGGTAAAAGCCCGGCCACCAGGCGCTCGCCAACGTGCCCCTCCTCCGGGCCTGGTTCCAGAGTGGGTCCCCGGTGATCCGCGTCCAGGCGAGGGAACATTGTTTCCAGTGATTTGACTCATCATAAGGGGTCTTTGGGCTGCACTTTGTCTGGTCCCTCACCTAGGACCTGTCTACCTTGGGTGACCCTACTAGGGACATGAAGCCCCTGACAGCATAGCTCCTAGGATCATTGGGACACTCAAACCCCTCCACCACGATAAGGTGGCAGCCCAGGGAGGGGTCAATGTCCCCCGCTTAGAACAAACTAAGAACAGTTTAGTTAACTAAGAAACTTAGAACAGTGAATCTATTTCAGGACCTGGCTGACCACAGATTTGGGAACAAATAAACGATTAGGCGGACCAGTACCAGGATCAGGTTCAGTCTGTTGAGCATGAACAATGTCCCTCTCAATCCCCCTGGAGGTGGCACCAACAACACAGGTGCGAGGGAGAATGGCCTCAGCGGTCTCAGAGGAATCTGTAGACGAGAATTGTCTGGACAGGGCATCAGGCTTAACATTTTTGACCCTGGGCGGTAGGTGATAGAAAAATTGAACCTGGTGAAAAACAGGGACCACCTGGCCTGTCTTGAATTCAGTCTTTTGGCACTCCGTAGATAAGAAAGGTTCTTATGGCCGGTGAGAACAACAAAAGGCAGGTTGGACCACAATGCCTCCATTCCTTGAGAGCCATTTTTATGGCCAACAATTCCCAATTACCCACGTCGTAGTTGGCCTCAGAAGGAGATAGGTGGCGTGAAAAAAACACACAAGGGTGGACCTTACTATCGACAGGGGACCTCTGCGAGAGAACAGCACCCACGCCGGTGTCTGAGGCGTCAACCTCAACAATGAACTGCAAACTGGTGTCAGGATGGGTTAGAACAGGGGTAGAGGAAAAAAGTCCCTTGAGTTTGATGAAGGCCTCCTCGGCCTCCCTGTTCTAAGAGAAAATACGGAGAGAAGAGGTGAGTTTGGTTAATGGACTCACAACTTGACTGAAGTTCCTGATGAAATGGCGATAAAAGTTGGCGAAGCCCAGGAAGCGTTGGAGTTGGAGAGGGTACATTGAACTCACACTTCTCAACTTTGACAAAGAGTATGTTCTCTTGCTGTTGCTGGAGAACAGCCCAAACATGTTGTGTGTAGTTGAGGGTCCTTGGAGAAGATCAGGATGTTGTCTAGATAAACAAAGACAAACTGAGACAAAAAAATCCCTCAGCACATCGTTGACCAAGGCCTGAAACACAGCAGGAGCGTTTGATAACCCAAAAGGCATCACTAGATATTCAAAATGTCCAAAAAGGGATCTGAAGGCAGTCTTCCATTCATCCCCCTCTTTTATACGAACCAGGTGATAGGTGTTTCTGAGGTCAAGCTTAGTGAAAATAGAAGCCTCCCTGAGTTGCTCGTAAATGGACTCGATAAGAGGTAGAGGATACTTATTCTTAACGGTGATCTGGTTCAGTTCTTTGTAATCAATACAAGGCCGCAATGTTTTATCCTTCTTGGCGATAAAGAAAAACCCAGCTCTTACTGGGGACGTTGAAGCACGAATAATGCCTGAGGATAAAGATGCATCAATATATTCCCTCAGGGTTTGCTTCTCAGGACCAGACAGATTATACAGATGGCAGGAAGGTAAGGGAGTACCAGGTAGTAAGTCTATGGAACAGTCATATGGCCTTTGGGGAGGTAATCAGAGAGCTCGGGATTTGCTGAACACCGGGGCCAGGTCATGATAACAGGTAGGAATAGATGTCAAATCCACCTCATCCTCTTTATAACAAGGCGGAGGAGAGGAGGTGACTACAGATTTAAGGTAGTTGGAGGAAAAATAATGATTCCATGAAACTATCTGGTTATGAGACCAGTCAATTTGAGGGTTATGTTTTCTGAGCCAGGGAAATCCTAATATAACTTGAGGGGTCTCTTATTGAAAAACAAAAAATTCACCCTGTTCATGATAACTACCAGATACAATGATTTTTAAAGAGGTGATTTTATGGGAAATAGTGGAAATGGACTGACCGGTGAGCGCTGTCATGGAGAGGGGTTGAAGTAATCTGTCCAGAGGGATAGAAAGTTGTTCCACCACATAGTCACTGACTAGATTCTGTTCAGCTCCAGAATCAATTAAAGCCTACACGGGGAGATTCATGTTATTGCAACAAACTGAAGATTGAAGAGTAAGACGATTTTCAGGATAAATGTTTGAAGTGACCACCAGTAACTCCTGTTTTACTGGTGAGATCGGCCTTTTAAACAAAGAGAACATGAAGCAATGCAGTGCCCCTTCTTTCCACAATATAAGCATTCTTTAGCTGAAAAACGCCTCTGTCTCTCCTCAGGGGTGAGGCGGGTACGACCAATTAACATAGGCTCTGCTGAATCAGGTTCATTCATAGGATTGCATACAGGACTGTGGCTTACCGGATCCGAAAGTGGAGTCACGGAAGTGGAAGGACCCTGGGATTTCTTCTTTCTTCTTCTTCTTTCGGCTTTTCCCTTTTCAGGGGTCGCCACAGCGAGTCATCCTCCTCCACCTCACTCTGTCCTCTGCATCCTCTGTCCTCACTCCAACTACCTCCATGTCCTCTCTAACTGCATCCATATATCTCCTCTTTGGTCTCCCTCTTTGTCTTTTTCCTGGCAGCTGCATTTCTAACATCCTTCTACCAATATACCCACTGTCCCTCCTCTGGACATGTCCAAACCATCTCAGTCTGGCCTCCCTAACTTTATCTCCCAGTTGTTTAACATGTGCTGTACCTCTGATGATCTCATTCCTGATCTTATCCATCCTTGTCACTCCTAAGGAGAACCTCAGCATCTTCATTTCTGCCACTTCCAGTTCTTTCTCCTGTCTTTTTGTCAATGCCACTGTCTCCAGACCATACAACATAGCTGGTCTCACCACTGTCTTGTAAACTTTTCCTTTGACCTTTGCTGACACCTTTTTGTCACAAATCACTCCTGAAACTTTTCTCCATCCACTCCATCCTGCCTGGACTCTCTTTTTCACCTCTTTACCACATTCCCCATTTTCCTGTACAGTGGACCCCAAGTACTTGAAGTCCTGCACCTTTGTGACCTCTGCTCCTTGTAGCCTCACTGTTCCACTGGCCTCCCTCTCATTCACACACATGTACTCTGTCTTACTACGACTGACTTTCATTCCTCTTCTTTCAAGAGCATACCTCCACCTCTCCAAGTTCTCTTCCACTTGTTCCCTGTTCTCACCACAGATCACAATGTCATCTGCAAACATCATAGTCCATGGGGATTCCTGCCTGACCTCATCTGTTAGTCGGTCCATCACCAGAGCAAACAAGAAGGGGCTCAGAGCCGATCCTTGATGCAATCCCACCTCCACCTTGAAGGTATCTGTCACACCCACAGCACATCTCACCACTGTCCTGCTGTCCTCATACATGTCCTGTACCAGTCTAACATACTTTTCTGCCACTCCAGATTTCCTCATGCAATACCACACCTCTTCTCTTGGTACCCTGTCATATGCTTTTTCTAAATCCACAAACACACAATGGAGTTCTTTCTGACCCTCTCTGTACTTCTCTATCAACATCCTCAAAGCAAAGATGGCATCTGTGGTGCTCTTTCTTGGCATGAAACCATACTGCTGCTCACAGATAGTTACATCTTGTCTAAGTCTTGCTTCCACAACTCTCTCCCAGATCTTCATTGTGTGGCTCATCAACTTAATTCCCCTGTAGTTGCTACAACTCTGTACATCACCCTTGTTCTTAAAAATGGGAACCAGCACACTTCTTCTCCATTCCTCAGGCATTTTCTCACCCTCAAATATTCCATTAAATATTTGAGTCAAAAACCTCACTGCCATCTCTCCGAGACATTTCCAAACCTCCACTGGTATGTCATCAGGTCCTACTGCCTTCCCCTTCTTCATTCTTTTCAGAGCTTTCCGGACTTCACCCTCACTAATCTTTCCCACTTCCTGGTCCACAGTTTCTATTACCTCCACTCTTCTTTCTCTTTCATTCTCTTCATTCATTAGCTCCTCAAAGTAATCCTTCCATCTTCCCATCACACACTCCTCACTTGTTAGAACATTCCCATTCCCATCTTTAATAAGCCTAACCTGCTGCACATCCTTTCCAGCCTGATCCCTCTGTCTTGCCAATCGGTACAAGTCCTTCTCGCCCTCTTTAGTGTCCAGTCTCCCATATAACTCATTGTACGCCCTCTGCTTTGCCTTAGCTACTTCCCTCTTTGCTCTATGTCCCATCTCCTTATATTCCTGTCTCCTCTCTTCAGTCCTCTCACTGTCATATTTCTTCTTGGCTAATCTCTTTCTTTGAATGGCGTCCTGCACTTCACTATTCCACCACCAGGTTTCCTTATCATCCATTCTCTGTCCAGATGACACACCAAGTACCTTCCTACCTGTCTCTCTAATTACTGTTGCTGTAGTAGCCCAGTCACTTGGAAGCTCTTTCTTACCACCCAGAGCCTTTAACAGCTCGTCTCTGAATTTCTCACAACATTCTTCCTTCTTTAGCTTCCACCATTTGGTCTTCTTCTCTGATTTTACTCTTTTTCTCTTGTAGTCCAATAACCCCCGATATTCTCTGTGCCGATCGTCAATGCGGATGGATAAATCAATAAGATCGTTTAAGTTGTCAGGTTCATTTACAAGGGCCAACTGATTCTTAATGTGATCATTGAGGGCATTGACAAATCCTCCCCATAGAGCGAGGTCCTCCCATCTGGCCTGTCTGGCCACAATCCGGAAGTGAAGAGCGAAGTCCGCCGCAGATTGGTTCCCCTGGCGCAGCGCCATTACCCTCTTGGAAGCTGTTTCCTGGTGCAGCGGTCGCTCAAAAACTCTCTGAAAGTCATTGTAAAAAGTGGAAAAGGTAGAGTCACTTACAGAAATGGAACCAAAGTAAGCATCAGCCCACCTTAAGGCCTCTCCATAATGGCGCATGCACAGTTATTCCACAATGTTACAAAACAATGGGAAGATGCTGGACGCACATTTCACCACCTTGGACACGTCCAACAGGAGCTCTACCTACGATCATGTACTTCCTGTCTTTTTTTTTGTCTGGGAAATGAGCAGGCTGGCTGCAGGGGAGTTTTAAATAATTGAAAGCCCTTTATCTAATGCCTATTTGCTATTTCTGACTGATATGCCTCTAAACTTTTAGATGGCTGTTTGTGAAAAAAAAGCCTTCAGCTGATAGCAAGTGGGAAGTGGTGAGTTGATTTTTTCTTTGTTTGTGGAGTTAGCATTCTAGCGCTAGCCTCCAGGTTATTGTATTAGACTCTGATGGCATTCTTACTCCTCAGAGTCTGTTGTTAACTGTTGTCTTGTTTTGTTTTTAAGCAACAGTTTCTAATGGTGTCATAATTTATTATGAATAAATCTGAATGAAAAATAATTAATAAAATTGTGGCTATGTTCCATCCCTCCATTTCAGTTATATATAAGTTGTGCTTTTGTTTCAGAGAAGCTATGAACTCAAATCAACCAACCAGCAGAAGGATTTATGTTAAGCATTAAATAGTATTGTGAAACAGTAATGTGAAATTTCCATGTTATGAAAGAGTGATTATATAATTTAATTTAATAATTAAAATTAATGTGTATGTTGTGCTGTTTAATATTACTGATATTTTGTTTATGTCTTATGATTGAACTACTTCACATTTCTTGTTATTTTACCTGGTGGCTAAATATGAACACTGTTCTCTTATGGTCCTGTTCAGCGACTCCCTCCCTACTCTTTGTGGAGAACACAGTGGTAGTGTATACCAGATGGCCAAGAAATGCCGCACACTGGGCCCTGGTGAACGTCAGGGGACAGCTACAGAGGTGAGAGAAGCTAAATGCATGATGTAGGTCTTTTACAATGTTTTTCAGCATATTAGTTCTGTATTGTGAAAAGGTGAGGAGCACACCTCCCTATATAATATAATAGTCTACTTTTTTACAAGTGCAATGTGAATTTGAATTGTTGCTATTAAATTATAATTTGTTCCTGTCTTTGATTTTATACATCTACCTTATAATGTTTTGCTAGTTTTTTGATACTTTGTTAAAAAAAAAAAAAATCTTTTGTTTTTTTCTCTCTTTTTGTTTTCTATTGTTTATTGTTTGTTTGTTTATTGTTTAATGAAATTCTATCACTGCTGTACATTGTTCTTTAGTTTTAGCAGGTCGCTTTCGTAAATGAGCCCATGAGGTTCAAAAGATTTACCTGACTAAATAAAGGTTGAATGAATGAATGAAAAATGGGAGAGAAAGGTGCCAAAACCCACTCTTTTAAATTTAGCATAATTGAAAAGCCTTAAATGTCCTCTGTAAACCTTGTAAATATTATAATTACTTTTTCATTTGGTGGTACTTTATTTTTGTAAATTTATTGCATGCTTTAATATTTTTTATTTGTTTATTTGTTGTTTTAGTGAGCCAAATTCGTTATTTTCATCCTTAGCATTTAATTGTACTGTTGACCTTGTGTTGACCTGCATTTGGTAAATAAACACTATATTTGAACTTGGAATTTTTATTTTTATTTTTTCAGAAATAGCCCCCCCCTGGTGGACATTTCAGGAGCCACCACTGATTGACAGTGTCCAATGATATGTCACATACCATTTTGCACTTTTAAGTGGGTATATGGAAATTCCCAAGCTTTTCTAGTGGGTATATGGTGTATCACGTAGACTACACCACTGTGTAACTGTTTGTGCAAGTGTGGCTCCATGTGTGCATGTATTGGTGTCAGTTTGGGCAGATGGCACAGTGAAGAAGGGGCTGTCAGGAGGCCTTACACTCAAACATAAAGCTTTGACCAAAAGAAAAATATAAGTTCCAGTAGTGTTGGACAATAAACCCTCCTCTTTCTCCAGTGTGGCTGTGGTGTGCTCTACTGCAGTGTTTTTCAACCTTTTTTGAGCCAAGGCACAATGTTTTCATTGAAAAAATCCCGAGGCACACCACCAACCAAAATTGTAAACAAAGATACTCTGTATCCGTCTATATTAAATATATAGTCATTCTTATCAAAATGTCTTGAATAGGAATGAAATAAACACAAAAATTTATTTTTATCATATTTTACATTTCTTATTTCAAATTGCACTTAACATGTCTTCAAAAATACACCCGAACAGTGCCACAACAATGTATTCTTAAATTTAAAGAGGTTGTAGAAAACTTCAAAGTGTTTTACAAACTAATTCTGTCCACAAGCATTCTGTTAGCCATTCTCTCTACATTTTACTCACTTGTTGTATAGCTTCTCGCCGCATACCAAGCACAACGGAATCGGTGTCGTTGCGTCCCCGGTAAAAGTAATCCAAACGAAATGTAACTCTCACTGTACTGTCTCGAGCTCACGGTATCTGCCTTCTTCTGATATCCACTTATACTAGGGCCTTCATCTAGGTCCAAATTTTGTCCAGGGACCAGATCGGATAGTATTTTTCTTTTCAAAAACTTTTCCATCACTGTCATAGTCTTGCTAGCAGCTAGCTAGAATGCAATGCTGTCACTGCTACATGTCACGTTCATGCATCACTACTTCTCTTGTTTTAATGTACAATGCTATGTTCCATACTGCCATTTATCTAGCGATAAGGAAATTACACCAGTTAAGTGAAATTTGATATTTTCCACGGCACACCAGACGATCACTCGTGGCATAGTGTGCCACGGCACAGTGGTTGAAAAACACTGCTCTACTGGGCGTCTCCCAAACAAATTACTGCACTCTTCAGATCTGCATATGACAACTCATACATGGTGCGACAAGTGCTGGTGGATGGACGTCGGTACTCGGCTGTCAAGCCGTGGGATCTTCATCTCAAGCATCGGCTCTGTGGGTGATGGCTTGATGTGTAGCGAGGAGCTGGTGGGTATCGTTGCTGGATGTTCAGCTTTCGTGCTTGAACTGCAGGATAAATTTCCTGAAGTTGGACTCGGGAGCTGCGGCTGGTGGACCGGACCTCGTTTTTTGGGGGGGGGGTTTTGCTATTACTTTTTGGCTATTACTTTGGGAAACCCCTGCCAGTGGGCAAGTGGATCTGTGATCTGTGAATGATGGCAGGTAAATCCAGTCAAAGAAAAAAGGATCAAACAGACCAAACTTCAAATGATTTGGATGATATAAAAAAAATCCCTGAACTTCATGAGTTCTGAACTGTCAGTGGTAACAACACAACACAAACTCCTGATAGGATTGTTCGAGGAGGTGAAGCAACTGAAGATAAGAAAATAATGGAATTGGAACAAAAACTAGATGATCTGGATCAGAACTCTAAATTAGACGACCTGGTCATATCTGGACTTGAAATTAAAAGTAGATAACGTGCAAAGTCTAATGCTAAAAATTAAATAACTGAGGATGCATCTCCACAGGAAATGCATTCATTTGAGGAGCAGGTGGTGTCCTTTCTACAGGACAAGGAAATTGATGTCGTCCAGGAGGACATTTCATTGTGCCACACCCTACCTAACAAAAATGATCAACTAAAACCAATAATTGTTGTTCGATTTATTAGCAGGAAAGTAAGAAATAATGTGATCATGCAGGCAAAGAAACTAAAGGGAACTAAAGTTTATATAAATGAACATTTAACAAAGAAAAATGGTAATCTAGCTCATGAAGCAAGGTTGTTAAAGAAACAGAACAAAATCGCTTCAACATGGACAAGAAACGGAAAAATTTGGATCAAAACAAAGGATGGACAAGCCAAAATGGTAAAAGAATTAAAGGACTTAGATAAATTCAGATGAGTACATAAAATGATGAGAATTGTGTTATCTTACTGCATTAGATCAACATCCTGATGCATTCGTACATTTATAATGATGATGTACAAAGGATCAGAATATAAAATATATAATGTTGAGGATGTTACTGACACAAATCTTCTTTCAATTGTAAAATGTAGTGATTATTGTAATGTTGAACAGTTTAATGAAATTAATACGGCAAATGGAGCACTCTCTATAATTCACATAAACAGTAGAAGCATTAATGCAAATATATCTAAGATATCAGACTATTTAAAAACATTTAATAAGACTGTGGAAAGGAAAAATTAATTATACACTGTTTGTTTGTTTCCTTATCATCTTATTACTTATAAAGCATATTGTCTGAGCTTGAAACTTCTCTGTTTAAACTGAGTGAACTCAAACTCACTGAACTCATGAACTGTTGAAGACTCTTTGCTTCATGGGCAAAGAGAATGTTATTCCTTTCTTTGAATATTATTTCTGCCTCTCCTCAATGCCATGGAATGCTCTGAGGTTTCTCCCCAATGTTATCCCTTCCTCCCCAAATGTTTTTCCTTCCCTCTTCATGTCAAGAATGATCTGTGGTCTTGTCCCTTTTTCTGCTGAACAAGATGATCTGTGGTTGCAATGCTCGCCATGATAACATTCTTATGAGGCCCTGTGGTCACAATGCCTGCCATAGACACATTCCTGAGAAGAAAGACAAACAGCCTGTGGTTTGAGAAACTGAGTTCAACATCTGTTAAAACAAGAACTTGAACGGACTGAAACCTCCTCATCCTGGGAGATGTTATTTTTCAAACTAAACTGTGTCCAAGAAAACTATTGTGCAGAGCCAACTGTCTCCAAGAATGTTATTGCAAAACTCAACTGTCAGCCCTTTTCCACCACAGATGTTTTCCTACTCTATGATTGAAGGTTGTGAAACTCCCCTATGACGTGCAAGAAAGGTATAAGAGGAGGACTTCGAGAAGCACTCTTCAGTGCAGCTCGGAACAGCCTCGTGTTCTGTATTCTGTCTGCCTCCACTTTGCAAAGGAGAAATTAAATTGTCACAATGGTCTTATGAGTTTGATTTTCCAAGAAATGGGTCTTTTGATCCACATGACATTCAGCAGCTCGAAGAAAAGTTAGCTGCACAAAAATTAAAACTATCTAAAATGACAAAGATACCAAGAGAAATGTATGTTGCAATGCACAACCATGAGCAAGCATTTAGACTGTGGAAAAATGAATCAAAGGCACAAAATCA
>JBBPBX010007451.1:7665-44418 GCA_038048925.1 Garcialebias charrua
TCTGGCTCACGGTCAGGAGAAGTGTACAGGATTAAAGCATCTGAAAGAAAAAAGCTTACAGTGAGAAGCCATTGTCTCTTTAAGTGTTAAAGGTGGACCCAAAGAACTGCCTCAAGTCACCATTTTATCGAGCTGTGGGACCACAATCATCTCCCCAGAGCAGAAACAAAAATACTGCAGTTCGTTACATAAAGGAATGTGAAGATCCGTGAATAAAACAGCAACAGCAACAACAGCAACAAAGGAACAAAACGTAAAAACCCACAACATTTTTCCACATGATATTCTTGATATTCTTCACACAGGTTTTTTTTTTTTTTCCAATTTATATCTTATAATATATATATATTTATAGAATCTCTTAAAGTCATTCTGGAAAATGTCCGGCCTGTGTGTGACAGCAAGGACATGACGAGTGCGCTCCGGACGCCGTTGGGTTCCCTCTGACCCAAAGTGTGTAACGCTGAAGCTGGATGCGCCGGCTGCAGTCTCGCCCATCCTTTCCTCCATACCACTCGAGATGACGGTGAGGGGTGGGGAGGGTGCATTTGGAAGTCCACCTCGCTTCCCTTTGATGTCAGTGTTTCTCAGACAGGGACAATATGGAGGCCGAAGCTCTGGTTCTGCATTTTGAACTGGTCTCCGGGGTAACTAGTGGCGGTCGTAGGCAGCAGTGGGAGGTGCGGAGCCACGGGATGCGGCACTATAATAATAAGGGGAACCTGAAAGTTAACAGAAGAACGAGCTGTTGGAAACCACGAGATCAGACATCGATAAACACAAATGTTTATCATCTGAATGAACTTACTTAGTAATGCTGGATTACTGAACCGCCATGCTTCATTGTATGTTGTGTATTGGGGATGAGAGTAAGGATTTCCAGAAAAGTCCCCTCCTAGAAAATAAACAGGTCAGTAGAGATATTAGTGACCAGAAACAGTTATGCTCTTTAATAAATAAAAACATTTTCTCTTGTAAATGAGTCCCTGAGGCTCAATGGAATTAACCTGTATGAATAAAGGTTGAATGAAAACTACAGCACAGCAATGTTTTCAACACGTTGTTTTTCTAATACAGTATTCAAGTTAAATGATTGTTTTAGCAATTCTGTGGTAAAATATAAAATTTTCTCTGCTCCTTTACAATAAGTTAGAGCTTTTGCCCATCTTTTAGAGCAGTGGTTCTCAAACTGGGGTCCCCGGACCACTGGGGGCCTGCGAGCTGGTGCTTGGGGTCAGCAGAAAAAAACACACCCAACTACATACAGGTGGTCCCCGACTTACGGCATCCCCGACTTACGGCAATTTTGAGGTACGAACACATCATATTAATAAAAATATGAAAAAAATAAAATAATATATATATTTTTTTTTGTGTGTGTGTGTTTAAATGTTCTTGATTTCATGTGTACAGCACTTTGTTGCAGCTGTGGTTGTTCTAAATGGCTTTATAAATAAAGTATCATTATTATTATTATTAAAATCATAATTTTTAAGCCTATTTGCAGAGTTTCCGGTAGTTTCCGACAATTTCCACGAGTTTTCGGTACTGCCGCCGTGTCCGCCATCTTGCGGTTAGCTTCGGTTAGCTCCAGCCTCGAGAGCTGGCTTTGGAGGACTGTGTGTCCGATCAGAGGTTGCCTCATACGGATATATGAGTTGGAAACGCTCGGTGAACTCTGTGGACGTCTCAGGCCCGGAGCAGCAGCCGCTGATCGCTCCGCTGGATCCCACCATGCCGGCCGACACCACCAGCTCACCGCGGAATCCGGTGACCATCCCGCCGCTACTGTCCCTGCCATCAGCCGGTGTTCTGTGCGGGCGGCGGAGAGGCCATCTGCGGCCGGGAGATGTCTAAGATGTCGGATGGACACCGAGCTAACAGAGAAGCTAACATGCTAAAATGCGGAGAAACAGCACCGACAGCCTTTTGGATGGGCTAACGCTAATGCGCAGCTAATGGCGGAGCTAAAATGCTAACGCGGACCCCCATCGGGGACACCGAGCCGACGGGCGGCGGAGAGGCCATCTGCGGATGGGAGCTCGCCTCGATATCCGCTTGGCAGCCTAAGATGTCGGATGGACACTGAGCTAACATGCTAAAACGTAGAGAAACAGCGCCGACAGCCTTTTGGATGGGCTAACGCTAACAGGCGCAGCTAATGGTGGGGCTAACGCTAACGGGCGCAGCTTGTTTTGGATGGACGGACACAGCGGAGAAACGGCTTTCAGTAATTTATTAACTCTTTTTCTGGCTCCAAATGTATGGAGTTAACACGCTAACAGTCCTTCCTGTAAACAGTTTGTGTTAGGATAGGTGAAGTGCTTGGTAACTGTACAGTACCGTACATGTACGTGTATAAGTTGCGGCTCGGGTTGTCCCCGACTTACGGCAAAATCGGGTTATGAACGATGCGTAGGAACGGAACTCGTACGTAAGTCGAGGACTCCCTGTATATATTTTTTGTTTTACAATCACGTAGATGTTTAACAACCTGTTAAAATGCAACAAAAAGCAGGAAATCACATCTACTTTATTCAAAATTTCTGGGGGAGGACCCCCAGCCCACCCACTATTTGCAGTCTGGCATTGATCAGTTTACAAATTAAGCTTTTTTACTTGGTCTGTCTACTGCTGTTATGATTCTGTCCAGGTTCATGTAAAGAGTTTTCTGTAATAATTGGAAGAAGTGGCAATATATTTACAGTATGTTCATTGTGTGAATAGGTAAAGTTTTAAAGTGGTTTTTGATGCTGTTAATTTTCTCCAAACTGTAATTTTTAGAAGTTTACATTAAAACATTGTTAATCAAGTGTCTTGAATGAAAAATGCCCCATGTTTAAAAGTATTTAAAAAAAGTATTAACACTATCAAAAAACAAGTCTTACGTATTTATGCTACACAAATATTTCCATTGCATTAAAGAGACAAACTGAAGAAAATAATTCAATTTTTCTCCCCTGTAAGGGGCCCCTGAACCCAAAAAGTTTGACAACCCCTGCTTTAGAAAACAGTCTGTGTAAAAGCATTCTAATTAAATCACATTTCTTTTTGCCTTGCATGCTTCATAGTCAAAGGAACAGGTAGATGCTGTAAGGTCCACAAGTTTCTTTCTTTTATGACATTATAAAGTCCAAGTTTTATATCAGGCAGCTGATAAATGGTCTTTGCTTTGACCCCGTTGTAGGCCACACTCTAAATCTAATCCTGGATGAAGGTGTTTGTGTGGTTTCTCTTTTTTTATGTAGTTAGTTAGTTTCATGCAACCTAAAAAGAAATGATCCTGACTGAGCTGACTCGTAAAATGCTACAGGGCTGCTGTGATCACTGGTCAGTGTGAGGGGTGGACGCCCTTTAAACAATAGCAGGAGTTGTGTTTTCAGTCGTTTGGAGGACAGATTTACACACGCTGGCAGCTACAGCATCCTCGCTGCTGGTCGTGTAACCCGAGCTCATCCCTGAGAGAGATAGTGATTTAAATATTTACAGGCCCTCCACGCCTCTGTGTTTTGACCCTTAACTGTTTGCTGTGAACCTGAACTGCAGGTTAAGTAGAGGGGAAAGAGATACGCTCTGTAGCCCTGGGTGTCCGGGGAGGCGAGGAGAGGAGCAAAAGAGGTGTTTATCGACGGGGCTGGTGAGAGTGCTCTGTGTGGACACGGCGAAGGTAATGAGTGCTGGGAGCTGGAGTGTAACTGAGAGGAACTGTCCTATCTCACGGCCACTGATTGTGGTGATCGCCTATCGAGTTCATCTAATGTTCTCATCCACCGATGCTAACCGCATGCTAACCGCAGTCATATGAAGCTATAACGAGCTCGCTTCAGTCCAGGAGCGATGCTTTAAGGGGAATTTCACCGTCACTGATGAATTTTCACGTTTATTATTGTTTTTGTCAGCACATTTCAGCCCCTACAAGATTATCTGAAGAAGACTAAGGGGAAATAACAGCTTGCAGTTGAACTAACAGCATGGTGAACAGGAAGCAGCAACACCTACCAGGAACCATTCCAGCAAGTGTGGAGGTTGGGTAGCTGCCTTGTCCTGTGGGGGGCACGTGAGGTGGATAACCAGGTAAGGTGGTGCTGGCCATGTCTCGACCTGCAGGTACACACATGCACATATAATGAAACATTACTCTGACGCTCATGTATATAAAATCTGTTGCTGCTACTCGGCGTATTGTTTTTAAGCTATTAGTGCTTAGCCTATTTTTAGTTGATGTTTTTCTTAGTTCATGTCTCAGATCTTATTACTGTTTTTCTTTAACATTTTATTGTTGGATGTAACTGGGACCTTGAGTACACAATCTCGTTCCACCACATGTACCACATGTGATGTGAATGATAATGAAGAAACTTTGACTCTGACTGTATATTTGCAGCTGAGCAGCTGTCTAAGCTGAAGTCCATATTGTCCAAAAATAACCCGGAGACTGTAATACACACATTTATTACATCCAGGCTCGATTAGTGCATCTCCCTCCTTTTTGGAGTCAGTCAGACCTCCATTGCTAGACTTCAACTGGTCCAGAATGCAGCAGCCCGGTTTTTAACCAGCACAGGCAAAAGAGAGCACATTACACCAGTCTTGGCCTCCCTGCACTGGCTTCCTGTTCACCTTCAAATTAAATTCAACATGCTTTTGTAAGTCTATGAATCACTAAACAGCTCTGCCCCTCCTATCTTACTGATCTGCTGCAGCCATATGTCCCACCATGTTCTCTCAGGTCAGCTGACCTGTTGCTCCTCACAGTTCCAGGAACCCGTCTCAAGCGCAGAGGTGACAGGGCCTTCTCTGTCGCATGTCCTGTTTAAAGTGCTTTATAAATAAAGTGGTATGGTATGGTATTTCCATTTTTGTAAAAGCAGACAGCAGTTCAGCAGTTCAGATTTAATATTTTGACGCCATTGTGAAGGAAAAATAAGAAACACATCACTTCACAATAATGATCACTTTATAAAGTCACTTTAAAATAAATGTATTAATGCTTTATAAATAGGTTATTTGTGGATTTGTAAGCACTTTATAAAATGTTACCAATCAATTACAAAACTGATTAAAAAAACTCAAATATTTATAATTAAAGTCTAAATTAATTATGTACAAATGGACAGAAAAAGAAAAGGTACCCTTGAAACTTTGTGTCTTGCACTTGATGTTAGTGTTGTTTTGTCTACTACATCAAAGCAAAAATAAGAATGGTAGAAATATATATATGTTATCATATATTTTAGTTTACATCAGGTAACACGGTTTATACAGGAAAACAAAACACAGTTGTTGAGGATTTCACTAATATGCTAAGTACATTAATTAAGGCACCATCTACCGGTATATTTTAAGAAATCAGTTTCTAAATTATCTGTGTGTATGTAATTTGTCTTTACACGCACTTTTATAATGCAAAATCAATGTGTTTTTTGAATTACGTTCGCTACATAAAGAATTTAATCTACTGAAAATAGTACACACACACACACACACATACACACACACATAGGAAAATAAATAAAAAGCTTAAGTAAAATAATTAAGCATGTTCAGTGGTAATAAATAGCAGCAACGCTGTCTCTGACAGTGACATTTCACAATTATTCTTCTCACAGGGTAGTTTGCGAGTGGAGTGAAGTTATTTGCATTGATTATCTAATCAGACACTGGAACAATGTATCAGTTATTAACTTCTATCCTAAGCAGCTAAACCTGACAGGAGCACTGGGCCAATGAGAGCTCTCTCTGCTCTGCTCCACATTCAGACTTTTAATTAACAATGACAGCTTCAGGTCTTTTGGATTAGAGGTGGGGTTGAGGGGTGCAGGTTTGGGTACTGTGAATACAGGGAAAACCTCTGCATGTAGCAGGATATCTGCATTTGCAGCTTTCCTCTCCCCCTCTTTGGACCTACTCTGGTTCCCCTAGATCTTGAGGTTGTCACGACGCCTGAAGCGTTGGAATCTTTTGTGAACTTGAGAGATGAGCGAGGGGTCAGATGTGGAGAAAAGGGGAAAAAAAAGAGTACCGTACTTTTCGGCGTTTAACACGCTTCTGTGTATAACCCGCTTTGTCCAATTATTGTCAATAAATTGGAAAAATCCATAAATAACACGCTTCACCCTATAAGACGCATCTATTATGCGTCACCGCTACACGACGCGTCAGCGCCTCATTTGCCCTGCTGAAAATGGCGGCCACAGAAGCGAGCCAGCATGGAAGGACTTTACAAGATTAACACGGTAAAAACTATTATTTCTTTGCTGAGAAAAAATATATTTCTTAGCTGACATTATAGCACAAGGGTTCCTGAGCTTAACCGTTCCTTAATCAATTCACGAAATGGTCAAATCTGCTGAATTTAAATTGTTTCGGTTTGACGTCTTCCAAATGGTTGCGTGCGCTACTGTAAAATAAATTATAAAAATTTGAATTTTATCGCAAATGTCTTATACAGGTCATCAGTTTGTAAATGAAACCCCATATAATTACACTCTGTAAGCAGAAAAAATATCCACCGAGTGGTTTATGATTTATAACAATATACAGGTAGTCCCCGATTTACGAGCGAGATCCGTTACAACGAGGCGCTCGTAAACCGGAAATCTCGTATTTCGGAACGGTTGCCATGTCTCTCGTAAGTCCGGAATTTCGCTCGTAAATTGGAACGGTTTCGCTAGCGCGACTACAAACACTCGTTTTTCATCAAAAAACTGCTTATGAGTGCATAAAAATGATCGGAAACGTGTGTCCACATGTTTAGCTAACGAACTGTGGTGAAAAAACACATGAAAACTCAGTATTTTTTGCGTTTTTTCCAAAAATTCGCCAGCTCGTAAGTCTGGAACCTCGTAGATCAGAGCGCTCGTAAATCGGGGACTACCTGTAAATGGAAATAAAACCGAAGCTACGAGACGATTGCGTCTCTAAAAAACGAATAAAAAATTTAATTTTATCTCAAATGTTTTATACAGGGCAACAGCTTGTACATTAAACCCCATATAATTACACTCTGTAAGCCTAAAAAATATCTGTCGAGTGGTTTAAGAGCTGTTTATCTAAACAGTAGTGTTTGCGGTAGCTATACCGCTAACAACAAAGCTAAAAGAGCGATTTTTTTATAGCTCTAAATATCTTCTGCAGCTAACAGTTTGTAAATGACCACCAAATAATTATGCTCTGTACGTTTCAAGAAAATCCGCGGCGTGGTTTATGAGTTATCTTGCTAAAAAAACAGCTAACAACACAGCTAACAGTGGTTAGCTCCAGAGCAGGAGGCCGGGCAGCGACAGAGTCAGTCCGACCAGAGGAGGCTTTTTTCGGACACATGAGCTATAAACGGTCGGTGTACTCTCTGGAAGTGTCCTCCTAGCAGACAAAAGTGGTACTGCACCATTTTTTGCCCAAAATGAAAAACGCGATATCAGAGCCAAAAATGGGTCTAAAATATGGGAAAAAATCCATAAATAAGACGCTTCGGCGTATAATCCGCAGGACATTCAAATGAGTAAAAAAACTGTGTGTTATACGCCAAAAAGTACGGTAGCTGCTTCTAATTAGGACCAAACAGTCAGTTTAGCTCCAGTATACACAACAGTAGAGCTGTGAAAGCAGCATGAGGGGTGGTAAAGGGGTATAAATGAAAAAAGATTACATGAAATTAGATTAACAGAATGAAAGAGATTTTTTCATTTTTTTTATTTTGGGCCATGTATGTAAAGTAGTACCTGCTATGAAAGGCTGGCTGGTATATTGGCTGTAGCAGGGGCCGTGGGCATGGGGAAGGTAGCTGGGAGTAGAGGCATCTACAGAGAGGCTGGATTGGTGGGGCAAGATGTCAGCTAGAGCAGAATCCCCAACAGAGGAGGGGGTGAAGGGGGCAAAAGATGCCTCATGGGGCTCCCGCTTTACACACATGGAAGGCTGATATGACGGATGAGAGTCTGGCAGGTAAAAAAAAAAAAAAGGAATCTTGATGGGATGCAGACATTCGACACCACACATTCAGTATACATTTATGTCAGTCACACATATGAGTGGTAAAATGGAAGGTTTAATCATTTCAAATTAAAAATGGTTTGATTTGTCATTTTCAGAAGCAGTAGGTATCAATCATTACAAGATAGGGAAGTACATTTTTACATGTCAAAGTGACCTTAAAGGCTGTGGAACATCACAAAAAGTATGCCACCCTATCTTCAAGAATCTCAAAACCAGAACTTTTACATGAATACTAAACGGGGGAAAAAAACGTCTTTAGTACTTTGTATTTGATTTGTTCATTTACATAGCTTATAATAATAATCTCATATGCACCCAGCAGTGATGCATTCAGCTGAGCGTAAACATACACCAGTGAAATGTTGCAACAACACATTGCGCCTGATCAATCAAGCTCAAATGCATAAAAAAATTTCCCCAAGGTTTTTGAGAAAACAAACAGTGTAAGCTCACGGCGGCTTTCTCGCAGCAGAATCGCTCCCACAAATAACCGAACAATTGGCTTGAAGACAGTTCAAAATGCTACACTCTGATCTAATTTGGCTGATGAGTCTTGGCACCGTTCATTTCATCCAGTTCTGTCTCTTAAACCTGTGCGATCAATGTAAGCTCTGTCTCTGGTCGCTCCATGCCATGCTGCGGAGACCGCTCTGTTTGTTGGGGCCCAAGATGGCTCTTTTCCGACACCATGATACCCTCATTAGCTGCTTCCCCCATCTTTGTTGTTTTACAACAGGACTGTGTGTTGCAGTTCCTCATTAAGATAAGGGCTGTTGTATTGAAGGGGGGATGCAACACTGTCAGTCTTTAGATTGTAAAACAAGAGGATCGGGGAACGCAGCTGACGGCTTTGTAGCAGGTTCTTCTAATCTCCTCTGCTTTAACAGCTCTAAATGTAAATTTAGGCAGAGGACCACTGATCCTTCGTCATCTCGAACAAATGCCATTTCTAACATATGAAAAGATCATTAAAAAACTAGTGCTTTGACTTTTGGGCATGAACAGAAATGTTTTAATGAGTCTGCTTTGCATTTAATTGGTTGGACTGAAACTATGTCACATGCCCAGTCCATGTATGTCATATTTATGGCAAATCCCTGGGGCTCAATTCTGCTCCTCAGCTAATTTTAACCAATGTGTACTTTGTTAAACTCTTCACACTTACAACTTTCAAAAGTCCAGTTCCCCTCCCATTGACAAGGAGGCATATGTACCTCTGAAAATAAAATGGAATTGCTTGATAAGACATACACTATAATGTCCAATTAGAGGTTAGCGAAATGCAAAATAAGAATGTTCATATGTGGAAAGATCAAAATGACATACCACATCCAGCTTTTGATCAATTTATCCCCCCCCCCCCCCGCTAAAGGACTTTCATTTGAAAAAAAATCTGCAACATATTGCAACTTGAGAATTTACAATTCAGTATTTGGATGAAACAAATAGAAATGAAAAAACAGCTTTCAGATGGACCATTCTGAAGCACGTATTCATGTAAGGAGGCCTGGGTCAAACTTATTTGATACCTCCTGTATTTACCACAGTTTGCTTCTGTTTTCTCAGAGCCTGAGCAACCGTTGTCAAACAGACTGAGGTTACAACACAGCAACAACCGATACAAATGCTACGTTCAAGACCACTGAACTCTGAAACTAATCAGACATGGTGCTGCTTATTGTCCTGGAGACGAGGCAGCGCCCGGGAAAACGGGATGCTGTCAAATCACAGGCACCGATGATGGAGGTGGAAGATAAACTTGGAGTCCGTGGGGACCTGTTTTCCCCAGCAAACACATCTCTGAGAGAGAAGAGACAGTACTGTATAGAGTTCTCCAGCATCTGTCTTTGCCCGACCACTGATACTGCATCTACAGACCCCATCAACCATAGAAATGGAGTGTTAAGAACCTGCAGCAATCCTCCAAGTGATTCTTCCAGATTCAGCTACAACCCTGGCGCACGTTTGCTGGTTAACACTCTTGTTTTGAAAGGTTGACATATAGAAAACAGGAAACTTTTTTTTCTTTCTTGGGAGCATACAAAGCAAAACTTCCTTTGGATGTATTGTATTTAATAAAAATAGCGGGGCTGTTTGTAAAGAACTAAATGCAGGAAAGGTTTTAAAACATATATTGCTCTGCTGCACTGACAGTATGATATTTTATAACACCAGACAAAAGAGTTTCAGTCAGGGTTTAGAGCTCACCATAGCACTGAATCTGCACTGGTGAAAGTTATTAATGATATTCTCATGGCCTCTGACAATGGACAGGTGTCTACACTGGTCCTGTTAGACCTAGTGCTGCATTTGATACAGTTGATCACAATATTCTATTACAGAGACTTGAATATGATATTGGAATTACAGGAACAGCTCTAAATTGGTTTAAATCATATTTATCTGACAGATTCCAATTTGTAAATGTGAATAATGAATCTTTATCATACACCAAAGTTAGTCATGGAGTTCCTCAAGGTTTAGTACTTGGACCAATACTCTTTACCTTGTATATGCTTCCATTAGGTAAAGTTATTAAACAGCGTGGGAAACATTTTCATTGTCATGTTGATGATACACAATTATATATTTGTCCATGAAACCCAATGAATCCAATAAGTTACTTAGACTACAAGCATGTCTTAAAAAGACATAAAAACCTGGATGACCCTAAATTTTCTGCTTTTGAACACAGACAAGACTGAGGTTTTAGTTTTTGGACCTGAACATCTTAGGAATACATTTTTCAGTCTTTTGCCCTCTTTAATCTGTCCTCCAGTTCTGATGTTAAAAATGTTGGTGTAATTTTTATCAGGACATGTATTTTATCCCCCACATTAAAAACATTACTAGAACTGCCTTCTTCCATCTGTGCATTATCCCTAAAATTATTTTATTTATCCAGGTAGTCTCAATGAGCCCCGAGAACGCATTTTCAAGAAAGACTGTTTAGGGAGCAGATGGTGGGGTTAAGGGCTTGCTCAGGGACCCAAAGTGGGGCGAATGAGGGTGGAGGCAGGTGTGGGTGTTTCACCTTTTCTACCCACATTTTTTTAAATGTTGTCAGTACCGGGGCTTGAATCAGCGATCTTCCGATCACAGGCCCACCATCTCTAACCTCTGCGCCACCACTGGTTCATGCATTTGTCACATCTAGACTGGACTATTGCAATGGTTTATTATCTGGGTGTCCAAATACTTCTTTAAAAAGTTTTCAGTTGATCCAAAGTGCTGCTGCCAGAGTCTTAACTGGAGTTAGTTGGAGAGATCATATATCTCCAGTTTTAGCTTCTCTCCATTGGCTCCATCAAGTCTAGAATTGAATTCAAAATCTTATTTCTAACCTACAAAGCTCTGAACAACCTACCTCCATCTTATATTCAAGATTTTATTGTTCCAGGGAGTGAACTCTCAGACTGCAGGCTTAACCCAGCACACTCACTCTTTGCCCCACTCCCCTCAGGACGGAGGTTGAGGAGCATCAAATGTAGAACCACTAGACTGAGGAACAGCTTCTACCCTGAGGCTGTTAGACTCATGAATAAATAAATAATAAGAATAAACACTGCAAAATATCACATCATGCTGATGCTGATCTGTTTTCTTGTTGCTGTGTTCATCTGTGACCATCTGCTCATACAGACTCATGTTCGTGCTGCTGTTTATAATGATGTTTTTCCACTACATTAGGGCTTAGTGTATTACTAGTTGATGTTTCTCTTAGTTAATTCTAGATGTTATTACTGTTTTTCTCTTGCATTTGTTGTTGGATGTAACTGGGACCCCGTGTACATAATCTCGTTTTCATCACATGTACCACATGCGGTGCAAATGACAATAAAGACTCTCTGACTCTGACTTAAGCCCCCAGTATAGCTGTGCGTTGGGCCGAGCGCCGCTGCACGCCGTGTGAGCGCCGCGGCACAAGCCTTTGAACGCGGGCGTGAACGCGCCAAGCTCAAATTTTACGACCGCTTACGATCAGTGGGTGTGTTAGCAAATGACCAATCAGCGACCTCAGTTTGTCCCGTAGGTAAACGCTCCGCCCTGCTTCTGCTCAAATGATGTCAAGTATTTGAGCAAAAGCACTGGAGCTCACACAGAGCTATAATGTGAACTGCCTGCGCGCAGCACGCGCGCATCGAGCGGTGTGCTGCACAACGAACAGCTATACTGGAGGCTTTACTCGTGGTCCCTAGAGTCTCCAAAAGCAGAATGGGAGGAAGATCTTTCAGTTTTCAGGTTCCTCTCTTGTGGAACCAACTTCCAGATCCTGTCCATAAGGCTGACACACTGTCCAGTTTTAAGAATGGACTCAAGACTTTCCTTTTTGGTAAATCCTTTAATTAGGGTTGGCTTGTTATGCTGCCTTAAGCTTACATTATCTATCATCCATCAATAATCTTTTACCCGCTTCTTCCATTTTCGGTCACGGGGTTGCTGTTGCCCATATCCAGCAGTCACTGTGCAAGGGGCGGGGTACACCCTGGACAGGTCACAAGTCTATCGCAGGGACACATAGAGACAAATGTCAAACAACCATTCACTCACTCTCTCATCTAGGGACAATTTAGAGTTACCAATCAGTCTAACATGCATGTTTTTGGTCTGTGTGAGGAAACGGAGTACCCGGAGAAAACTCACGCATGCACAGAGAGAACATGTAAACACCACACAGAAAGTCCCACGGACCAGGATTTGAACCGGTAACCTTCTTGCTGAGAGGCAGCAGCTCTACCAGTTGTGCCACCGTGCTGCTCGACAAATTGACCTAATTTCTTTAAATGAATTGTTAAAATTGAAAGTTTTCATTTGGTACTCTTTCTATTTTAACATGCGATTCTTGACCTGCCATTGTGTATCTGTTCCTATCAAAACCAGCCAGTTGAAGCAGATGACCGCTTGTCCTGAGCCTGGTTCTTCCTCATGAGGGAGTTTTTCCTTTCCACTGTCGCCTTCATGCTTGTTCAAGATAGCCGTTTTCGCATTGACCGGCCCTCAATGGCCCGGGCCGCCCCGCCCCGCCTTCTAATCCGGGTTCGGCGTGTTCGCATTTTGCTTTTTTTTCCCCGGGTCCGCCCTCGTTTTGGAACCATCTCCACCGTGGTTCTGATCGGGCTGGGCTCCCCCGGCCCAGTTTGACGTCATTTACTACTCACATTTGATTCGTTGTTTGCAGCAAGGGCTGGACTCGTTCTAACAACAACCACAGCGCTAGCTGAATTTCATTAAAATTTAACTACAGAAACCCCTAAAAAAATATTTGTTAGCTGAATATATATATTAGTGTTTCTGAGTTTAATTTTTGTTAATAACTGATTACAAATCAGCTTATGTTAGAACGTAAATAACACGAAGCGCGCACCCATTTCCGCCTTTCAGCGCGACCTGAATGTCATTAAAATATAACTAATATTGTCTAACTCTTGCGCGCAGCCAGGGTTTTAAAATATAACTAATAATCTCTAACTTCTACGTGCAGCTAGAATGTTAAGAGGGGTGATTACTTTATAGGTAAAGTGGACTCCTAAAATTCCAGTCTGCCGCTGTGGCTCAGAGAGATCGCGCACTGCTCTTACACTCTTTTATCTTGACCCGAGGAAGCGGGTTCGCTTCCCACCTGGTACAAAGTTATTTTACTTTTTTTTTATTGGAGTAAATAAAAAGGAGTTTGTTAACCAAACAAACTCCTTTTTATTTACTCCAATAAAAAAAAAAGTAAAATAACTTTGTACCAGGTGGGAAGCGAACCCGCTTCCTCGGGTCAAGATAAAAGAGTGTAAGAGCAGTGCGCGATCTCTCTGAGCCACAGCAGCGGACTGGAATTTTAGGAGTCCACTTTACCTATATAGGAATCACCCCCCTTAACATTCTAGCTGCACGTAGAAGTTAGAGATTATTAGTTATATTTTAAAACCCTGGCTGCGCGCAAGAGTTAGACAATATTAGTTATATTTTAATGACATTCAGGTCGCGCTGAAAGGCGGAAATGGGTGCGCGCTTCGTGTTATTTACGTTCTAACATAAGCTGATTTGTAATCAGTTATTAACAAATATTAAACTCAGAAACACTAATATATATACTCAGCTAAAAATTTATTTTTTAGCGGCGTCTCCTCTCTTAAAACACTGTAAGCGCGCACACAAGAACACTCCACCCACGTCAAGTGAACACCCCACCCACTTCAAGAGAACACCCCACCCACTTCAAGGCTTGCTCTCCACATAATGCGTAATGAACGGGGGCGGGCCAGGGCTGGCTCTGGGCCAACCAGGGACGAGCCGGACTGGGGAGGGCCGGTCAATGCGAAAACGGCTGATGAGAGTTCTGTGATGGGAGTTATATTCAAAGTAGTCTGCTCCTCAGATAAAGTCTTACATTATTATTTTATACATGAATGTTTCTGTTCTGTGCCCTGAGATGACTTCTGTTGGGACTTGGTGCTACATAAACAAACTGAAATTAATTGAAAACAAAAGAGGCACAGTCAAAGTTGTGACCGAGCCAAGAACATATTGCAGTAAAGGCTTGAATTCCCCATCCACGGTCTTTAGTTTTAACGTCATTCATTATCAAATGTGTGCTTAAAGGTTAGTGTGAGTATTGAGGGAGGTGGTGGTTAAGAATTAATTTCTAAGCTCGGGGCTGCAGGCGTTAACAGAGCTGAGACGACCATTTGTCACCAGGCCACGCAGCAGACACTGCAAGTTACCGGTGACGGCTCTGCGTTTGCAACTCAGCAGAGAAATAGCTGGAAACGCCGAAAGGAGTAGCCCAGAATGTGCATCTTAATTAAACTGCTCAGCTCTTTTAGATGATCAGGTTTGTCTTTTGTCACTCTGAGAGGGTGAGAAATAGATGCAAATGAAAAAGCTTAAAAAGAGTTAAACCACCAGCTCCAGCTTCACATCTGCTGGAGTTCAGAGGGGTGCCCATTTGCACTTCTCCCTCCCACAGGCTCTGGTGAGAGTGATTATCTAACCCAGCTTGCAGAGAGACCGCTAAACTCTCACTGGGTGAATGAAGCAGTATTAAAACATCATTTATTCTGTGTACTTAGCTTCTGCCTGATTAAAAATGTATAAGATTTGCACGATGTCTTAAAATGATCAGGTGTTTCAAAAGAAAACCGCGTGGAGACGGAAACGATACTGAGAACGACTCAGAGCGCTGAGATGAATCATTACATGTACAAAGTATCTATGGACACACACGTTAACAGTACTGATTAACTAAACACACGTAAACAAGTGCTACGTTCGCTGCTGTTCTGTTTAAGATTTTTTTCTTCTCCCTGTCTCCTTTCATTTTATGTTTTTTCTTCTTCTTTCATTATACTGTTATAATGTAAAAATGTTTTTTCTTTATAAAATGTAAAATGAACAAATAAATAAATAAAAATAAAATAAATAAATAAACCGTCTCTGTTTCACACATAGGGCAAACAGAGGACACACAACATGGCCGGCTTTGCTTTTGCGGTATGGGGCTCCTGGAATGCAAAACTGAGCACTTCATTAATCATTCATCTTTAATAGATTATGCAAATTTCAGGACATTAAAATCAACAAGATCAATAACTGCACACATTTTAATTGGGAGCAAAAAAACATTTAAAGAATGAATATAATCTTGTGGCTCCATCCAGTATGAGAGCATAATTTATTGATAATTGGATTCCAGCCTAAGTGAGGAAGGTAATTTAGCAGTTTCTCAGCCTTGGCATACTTTCCCATTTACAGGGTTGCCTAATGGCAGGAGAAAAAAAAATAAAAATATCATGCACTAACAACCTGCACGCCGCCTCATGCATTACTTTGCACAGTTCAAGTGATAAAAGTTTGCTGGTTATTACTTGCGAGTTTAATTTTGTTTGTGTTCAAAATAGCCAAACACATTTTTATTAATTGCGCAGCTGAACTAAGAAGGGCTGTCATATTGCATTTTCAGAAAAGTTGTATTAGTTTTCCTTCTTTTAATGCAATCTGTGGTTCTTTACGAGACCCTGGGCCCCCAGGTGGATCTGAGGCCACCTGCTATGAGTTTGCTCCCCAGAGCGAGACCACTTTTATAGGGAGGAGCCCAGCATAGACAAAAACACACCTTTCTTCTCCTGAGGCCCAACTTTCCAGGGCAAAGCTACCTCCCACATTTTCAGGAATAAAAAGGGGGTCTTTCTTTTCCCATCACTCTGTGCTCGAGTCTGGGGCTGGACTACAGGGATCATATGAGATGGGCGACTGCAGTTTTCAATCATGCTGTCCTCCTTTCTGACCCTCTCTCTCACACACACACAGACTGCACTCACTGGCTTTGATTCCCACTGCATCATTATGGGACTTTTATTAAAACCCTGGTGCATTTAGGGAGTCAGTGTGGCCATCGGTAAACCTAACCCCTCCTGGGAAAGGGCCTCAGCTCACACAGTGAAGCAATATTTCAATTATCCAGGTGGCCATCAACCTGGAGGGCTGAGCAAAAGAAGCCGAGGAGCAATTCAGAGAGTGTAGGTAAAACGATACAGTTACCCCCAAGCCTACAAATCCCTATTGACTTGCAGTGGATATTACAACTTAAAAACAGCTTAAAAGTTAGAGAGTGCAAGAAAAAAAAAAACTTTCGGTGCTATATTTCTTCCATTTTTTTTAACTCTTCCCTGACAGTCTCTGTCTGCAGCATCAGCCACTCGTCCACTGTGCCGTTCCAGCTGCTGTCAATCAACGAGCCATGATAGTCTTTGATGGCAGTGTCGAGAACAGCAGCTGTCTCTTACGAGAAACACTCCCAGTCAATCTGTTAGCGAGCCAATCTGGGATAACACAGTAGCCAGTTAGGAGGTTAGGAGCTGAGCGTTTGAAAGACCTGCAGGATTTAATGGGCTCAGATGGTGTGTCACCTCTCAATGCCTCAAAAACAGCCTGACATGTGTGTTTGTAAAGTTCACTAATAAGAGTGTCTGTCAAACTGTTGATGAATCTGTGGCAAAATACCTACAGCCTCTTCTGAACTTGTTTATTCTTTGTTAAAGCAGCATGAGAGTGAAATCCTCCCAACTAAAGAAAATGGCACCAGGCAATTCAACACAAGTGACCTGATGAAAAAAGATTCTGCTAATAAAGTGATTAAATTAGCTGCAAATACATCTATGCACTCCACACATCTACTATTTATCATTTTACTTCCTTGTTTGAAGCAGCAATCAAGTTTTTAGGACGTCATAAAATTGGACATCCACGATCTTGGACTGGAAGTCCATCATGCAACACCACTGCCATAATCTTAGGGGGAAGTAGATTTGACAGTCATCAGCGTAGAAGTGGAAAGGTATGTTGTGTTTCCAGAAAATAGCACCGAGTGGCAGTAGGTATAAGGAGAATAGGAGAGGACCCAGGATGGACCCCTGCGGAACCCCCCATTTAAGTGCTGCCACTGCAGAACTAAAATCGTTGATGGACACACAAAAGGATCTGTCAGCCCCCAGATGTCTTTTGTTTTGTACTTCATTGTGTGTGTTACCTGTTGTTTGTTTGTTTGTGCAGCACTTTGGTTTGGCCTTGTCGCTGTTTAAAGTGCTTTATAAATAAAATGGTATGGTATAATCTAAACTAACAGAGCAGGGCTGTTCAACTGGCGACTCTGGGGCCAAATCTGGTCCACTGGAGAGCTCAGTTCAGCCCAGCAATGGGTCCATT
The DNA here is from genome assembly GCA_038048925.1 of Garcialebias charrua. Lineage (NCBI taxonomy): Eukaryota > Metazoa > Chordata > Actinopteri > Cyprinodontiformes > Rivulidae > Garcialebias > Garcialebias charrua. Next base: position 25,354 of record JBBPBX010007451.1, read on the forward strand.
TTTAAATAAAACTAGATTTTATATAAGCTTTCAGTAACCGTGCCCCCCTGAGCAATTTATTTGGATAGCCCTGCAATAGATCATGATGAATGATGACAGTTTAAAAAATGTTCTCCATTCCTAAACACGTTTTAAAAGGCGTGCTTGGTCAGGCTCATCAGTTGCTCCAGGATAGTCCGAGGGTCAGTAAATTGTGAATCATCCAAAGAGAATTGTTTGGCATCTTAATTTAAATATTATTTAGGGAAAAACAGCTAATTTTATCCAAGGGGTGAATATGTAGAATTTTATATCTTAAGTATGAACCAAAACTCACCAAACCTTTCAAATAAATGTGAAAGACCACATCTCTGAAACCATTATTCAGACATTTTGTTTTGTGTTGCCCAAATAAATATACTGGAGCAAAGTTTGGTTCAGTTCTGTGTTAGTATTTTGTGTAACTTCATAAAACAGTTGAACTAGTTCAGTAAAGGGAGACAGAAAGTTTTTTTTAAAGCTGATAAGACACAGAAGCCATTGTTCTGCTTTATGTTTCTCAGCACTGACCACCTTGGTTGTGGATGTCTTTCACTGCTGCACCTGCGTGCATTCTTTCAGGAATCAATGTAGCGTGAATCAGATTGTACCTGTCACAACAGAGTAGCTCTGTGAGACACTGGAAGCGAGGTCGGAGCTGGCGCTGGTGGAGAGGCTCGGCTTCACGTCTTCCAGGCCGGCATTCAGCGACGGGAGAGAGTACTCGTTTGCCTGTGGACAAATACACGCACGTGAGCAGGTGGCAATCAAAAAAACAGCAGCTGCTTTTATTAAATATCACATATCAAGTCACAATCTGGGTAATATCACTCATTCACTGTCCACAAGCTCTGTTGAAATGACAGATTCGCAGCAGATTTCCCCCAATTTTGGAGACGGTGCATAAAATACAATTGACTGACACCTCTGGGATATCTGTGGTCCTCTCGCCATGTTTCCATCGAAATTTTTCTGTAAACGTCACCTCCGTCTCTGCTCCCTATGCTTTACTACGACCTGTGATGATGTATGCATGCATTAGGGCTTGTCTGAGAAGAAGGCAGAGCGGGAGAGATGGATGAGAGAGGGACTGGGAGAGGAGTGAAAGGACGGGGTGTCAGCTGGCTCTTTGTGCTCCACTGCAGTCATCCCTGTGACCAGTCAAGGGAGGAGACATTCAGGGCTTTGTTACAGGAGAGACATGTGGTGGGTTTTTTTTTTTCTTATTTTTTTTTTCATTTCTTTGTATTTATTTTTTCATTTTTAAGAAAAAAGGGGAGTACAACCTAAAAAAAAATCAACTTTTATACTTTGCCTCTAGGATGACCTCATATAATAGGTTCCATTTTCATGTCTTTATTTGTATTTTACATTGCAACGTAAAATATTAGCTCCAGTCGTCTTTCACAGTTTGTCCAAAAACTCACTGAAGATACAATCCCTTCTGGTTCAAGCACCTTAATCTCTGATTAAGACTCTGCAGTTACGCTGCATCCTATTTGTTAGTGAGATGACATTTCCTGATCTTCTTTCAAAGGATGAGTGTTTGCACACACATTTGTGTATGCGAGCGTTCGTGTCAGAATGCGTGTGTGCATCTGTTTGTCTCAATGGGTTGGGGGGGGTCCCACAGGGGTGAGCTGGTGACCCCAGTCTTGTCTGCCTCTATCCCAGATAAACTCTAATTGTCTCCTTACAACTGTTCCCTGGCACTGGGCTGGATGTTCCTCTCTATTCCGTTGGGCCTCAGCAGCACAAGAGCCATTTTGTCATGCAGATGGGATATGTGGGTAGGGCTGGGCAGGGCTGGGCGGAGGGCGAGTGGCAAGCACAGAGGGGGCCTGAATGACCTGACCACATGGCTGCCAGAAGTGTGGGAGGGATGAGGCCTATTCAGCCTTGCCTCTTCAAAATGGCTTTTTAATGCTCTGACGCAGACACCAGACAAGCCTCTAATAGCCTAATATCCCACCTTTTCACCAGTTTAAGAAAGGGAGGGGGTGTTGGAAACAGGCAGAAAAAGGAGGTGCACAGAAAAAGTGGAAAAGCAGTCTGATTAATATTACATTAAATTAAAACTGATTTTTCTGGACCATTCCGACGCCATTTTTCTCCCCCTTCCTCTGGCCCCCTCTCGCCTTTTTAATACCTTCTCCTCCACTCTTTGTGATTGCAAGTCATTTCCAATTCGTTTTGGTATTGATCTTGCCGTAGAAATCACTTTGGTAATTAGCTGCATTAGGGGTTGTAAAGCAGGCTGAGGGGCTGTCCCTCTGATTTATCGCCGCTGTAATTCCCCACGATCGCGCAGAGATGAAAATGAACTCAATTAGGGCACTGCTAAGGCTGCACGGGCACCCACACAGAGTTCCAATGGAAAAATTAATAGTCTCTTGTTGTTTAACAGTCTGAAGAATGTAAATAAAGCTTATCCTCTGTAATAGGCTGCAGACTTGTGGACTATTTTGCGGTGGTTTTCATTCAATATAAAATGCAATGTTGCTTTGTGGCAAAGAAAAATAATTTTGTGATGAATATGCATCTCACGTTTTAATCAGAAATGAATACATTTAAAATCTGATATAGTACATTTAAAAACCAGATGAATCTGAATTGGAATTATCGCAAAAAACATTATGAACAAATTTAACAAGGTTAAGTCAAATCCTCTGGATGGATTCTAATTTGTTGAAACGTTTCGTCTTTTATCTTCTCATCTTCAGACTTCTTCAGTCTGAAGAAGTCACATTCTCTCTTTCGCTCTCGACAAAGCTCTCCCTCCCTCCAGAAAATTTTTTTTTGCTCTCTTGTCCTGTCAACCTCAGAGCTTCTCTTTAAACATCTTCTGAATTGAAAATTACAATGGAATTGGTCAGTTGGTCCCTCAACGCAATTACATTTTTTTCCACCAGACAACAGGGTGCTGGAGAGCCCTCATGCCCCGAACAGACCCACGCAGCTGGGTATGTCATGGATTCCTGGGGTGAGTGGAAGATGATATGCCTATCTGATCTGTCTGTGGAGGATGTAGAAGATGTGTACATTATTGGATTTATGATAACAGAGTTTCTGCTTTTTGGAATCGGCGGATACCTTGGATATTGAAAAACTAGAAAGACGTCAGCAGCAGTTTCAACCATGGTAAAGCTGTCAGCCTTAGATGAAGGACTAATCCGTGTCTCGAGCTCTCAAACACATGTGCTTACCGAGTTCAACCGCAAGCTGGACGCCATTTTTGAGAATTGTAGGCCACTTGCTGCTCATGGAACTCGCCAGCATGAAGGACTCAACCTTGGAGAAAGCTAACAAGTGTGGACTGGACAGAATGTCCACTATTTCTGGCTGTTTGGATTCACCATTGAGTGTACCAGCAAAACTGAAGGCAGACAGAAAACAGAGTCTGCCTGCCCAAAATGACTGTTGTTTATCTGAACTTGGCCTCCCTACTGGCCTTGGACAGGCCAACTTACCTCAAGTTGGTCCTGGAGGATACGTACACTCAAGATCTGACTTACCCACCCCCAAGGACATCTGTGGCCTTCTCAGAATTGTGACGCTGATAGACACTGTACCATCTTATCAGAACTTTGAACTTTCTGGAGTGTCCATGGACAACTCACCTCCTTTGTTGAGCTCTATGCGTAAATGTAGTATGATGTCAATGTATGTTGCTGTTTATGTTGCAAGTTATTTTTTTTGTGCATTTTTTTACACTGTGCCACAGCCAGGACATGGTGTGAGACATGATTTTTTTTTTGCTTCCTCCACCCACCCATGTGTTCTTTTTTTCTCATCTGCCTGCATTTTGTATGTAACAGGTCTCTCTTGTAAATGAGTCTTTCGAGGCTCAGTGGAAACTAACCTGTATAAATAAAGGTCTAATAATATATTTTTAAAAGACAAAATGTTTCAACAAAAAAGAATCCATCCAGAAGACCTGACTTAACCTTGTTAGACTTTTCTACCTGGATTATTGAGCATGCATCTATCTGGACATTATGAGACAACATGTACCAAACTGTTGTCACTGTCTGCATAGATGTTGGCTAAAACTCAGCAAAAATCAACTAATGTAAGCAAATATAATTTTTTTTAGAAGCAAGCAGACATAGCTCTTTGTATGAATTTGGAGGTGATCTATATCCAGTTCAAAATGCAGGACAATGCTTCATGTTGAATATCTGATTTGATTTTAGACCAAAAACATTTTTGAACCCTTGAAGAAATTTACTGTTTACCGGTAATCCAATTGAGAAAACTTCTTGAACACAAGCAAAACATCTTCAGCAGTTTAAAAAACGTCCAAATGCCTTTGATTCAGTTTGTTAGGATGTCCTACAGGATGAGGATCTACAGCAGCACATCCCGATTCTGTATAATTAGTTACACACAGTATTTAGTTCTGTTGCTTCTGGAAAGAGTACCGTATTTTCTGGCGTACAAGTCACATTTATAATGCATCACCGCTGACCCGTCATGTTTATTATGCATTTATTTAATGGACAAAACGGATGTTGTGGGGTTGTGTTGCTTACGCGACTCTGCAATATCGCGTGGACATCGGGGGCAGTTCCCTTGGATTGGCAGACTGGGGTGGTGGTTCCTCTATTCAAAAAGGGGGACCGTAGAGTGTGTTCCAACTATAGGGGGATCACACTCTTAAGCCTCCCTGGTAAGGTCTATTCAGGGGTTCTGGAGAGGAGGGTCCGTCGGATAGTCGAACCTCGGATTCAGGAGGAGCAGTGTGGTTTTCGTGCTGGTCGTGGAACACTGGACCAGCTCTACACCCTCAGCAGGGTCCTGGAGGGTGCGTGGGAGTTTGCCCAACCAGTTTACATGTGCTTTGTGGACTTGGAGAAGGCATTCGACCGCGTCCCTCGGGGGGTTCTGTGGGGGGTACTCCGGGAGTATGGGGTACCAGGCCCATTGATATGGGCTGTTAGGTCCCTGTACGACCGGTGTCAGAGCTTGGTCCGCATTGCCGGCAGTAAGTCAGGCTCGTTTCCAGTGAGAGTTGGACTCCGCCAAGGTTGCCCTTTGTCACCGATTCTGTTCATAACTTTTATGGACAGAATTTCTAGGCGCAGCCAAGGTGTTGAGAGGATCCGTTTTGGTGGCCTTAGAATCGCTTCTCTGTTTTTTGCAGATGATGTGGTCCTATTGGCTTCATCAGATCGTGATCTACAGCTTTCGCTGGAGCGGTTTGCAGCCGAGTGTGATGCGGCCGGGATGAGGATCAGTTCCTCCAAATCCGAGGCCATGGTCTTGAGCCGGAAAAGGGTAGAGTGCCCTCTCCAGGTCGGGGAGGAGGTCCTGCCCCAAGTGGAGGAGTTTAAGTATCTCGGGGTCTTGTTCACGAATGAGGGAAAACTGGAGCGTGAGATCGATAGGCGGATAGGTGCAGCATCCGCAGTGAAGCGGGCTGTCTGTCGTGGTGAAGAGAGAGCTGAGTCGAAAGGCAAAGCTCTCAATTTACCGATCGATCTACGTTCCCACCCTCATCTATGGTCATGAGCTTTGGGTTGTGACCGAAAGAACGAGATCTCGGATACAAGCGGCTGAAATGAGTTTTCTCCGCAGGGTGTCTGGACTCTCCCTTAGAGATAGGGTGAGAAGCTCAGTCATCCGGGAGGGACTCGGAGTAGAGCCGCTGCTTCTCCACATCGAGAGGAGCCAGTTGAGGTGGCTCGGGCATCTGGTTAGGATGCCTCCTGGACGCCTCCCTGGTGAGGTGTTCCGGGCATGTCCCACCGGGAGGAGACCCAGAGGAAGACCCAGGACACGCTGGAGGGACTATGTTTCTCGGCTGGCCTGGGAACGCCTTGGGATTCCCCCAGAGGAGCTGCTCCAAGTGGCTGGGGAGAGGGAAGTCTGGGCCTCCCTACTTAGGCTGCTACCCCCGCGACCCGACCCCGGATAAGCGGAAGAAAATGATGGATGGATGGATGGACAAAACGGCTTCATTTTGCCTGTGTGACACGGTGCCATCCGTCCATCTCATCCGGAGTCACTAGCTCTCCAGCGTTCTTCCACCTGCACCAGCTGAGCGAAGCAAGCGCGCACGAGAGAGCTCGCTGTTGCAGTTCTTAAAAATTTAGCAAGATTAACATTTAAAAACAATTATTTGTTTGCTTGACATTAAATTAAAGGTGTGTCTCAGTAGTTTAACTTTTCCTTAATAAATGCACTTTAATGGTCAAAACTACTTCATTTTGCCTGGGCGGCATGGCGCCATCCATCGCGGCCGGAGCCGCTAGCTTTCCAGCGTTCTTCCGCCTGCACCATGAGTGAAGCGAGCACACACGGGAGGACTCACTGTTTCAGTTCTTAGAAATTTAAAGCATCAGTCAAAAATTGCGTTATGAATATGGGGAAAAAAGTTTATAAGTCGATTCGGCGAATGAGTTGCAGAACTGAAAAAAAAAACAACTGCAACGTATATGCTGGAAAATATGGTACTTTATGAGCTGCATTCTTAAAACGACAGTTCAAAAGCCTCATAGAGAAAATTTTGCTCTAATAAATGTTGGTGTCAAACCTGTTCGGGCTTAATGTGTTCTGATGAGGGGAAAACATCGGGGTAAGAAGGCCTTTCAAACACTCTGTCCAGGGCCTCCAGCTGTTGCTGAGTAAAAGCGTCGGCCCGAAGGTGCTTCCTTAAACTTTCCACGCTGCCCTGAGATTCACTGCCCAGGCCTGAACCATCAGAACCATCTAGAGAAACGACAGGAAGAGGAAGAGAAATGTGCATCAAGACATTACTTTTCCAAGTAAGCTTAAATACTGTAGTGAGATAAGAACAAAACATTTTCAGGATCTCTTCTAGTATTAGTGATTGCATAAAGCTATCTGAGTCGCTCTCTTTTGATTGTACTGTACACTTACATACACACTCAAGCTGACCCCACCCCCCAACACTCCATGCAGCCCCCATCAGCATGGTCATCAAGTGATAGGTCTATGGTAATTGATGGATTACCTTCAGTGCAAATATATACTTGTAAGAGAGCGCGTGTGTTTCAGGAGGAGAAAGTAGGGCTGGCGATTACATCCAGAGCCTCTCATTCTGCCAGTGGGAAATGGAAAACCATTATTTAACTGAACTATTTCCTTCTGAATGTATTACCCTCCCCTCTCTCTGTCCCTTTTCTCTCTCTTTCCATCCCCCACATATAGCATGTCCTTTGGAAAGCAGAACAGAACAGGGATGGCACTCAGGGCCGAATGAGGATGGGGCGTTGAGGGCAAGCATATACATTTCCTCACTTGGTCCCACACTATATAAACAAATGAGCTTTCCTCGTTCCTCTGATCTCTGACCCCATCAACTGGAATGGGTAGTCCACTGCCACCACTGCATTTCTTTCTTTGCTCACTCATCATGTCCTGAGCGTTAAAGAAATAAAAAAAAAAGTCCAGAGCTAAAACCTGCAGCCAGCATTCCAGGAACCTTCACTCCACCGGCTGCCTCCCACCGCCCTCCCTTTCCTCCCAACACTGCGCCACCAACAGCGGATGAGGGCTTTAGCTCCCGTACAAATCTGTCATTCTAAATTTGCAGCAGATTATGTTCTCTCCTGGGTGAGGCAGCAGTGATATATGATATGCAAGGCCTCTATTGATTGCCTGATCCGCTCGCCGAGGAGGGAGGCGAAATGAACTTGGAATGAACATCATGCCTCAACTCATTGTGCGTATAATACTCTACTTAATCCCACATTTTTCTGTGCTATGGAATTCAATTGATCAATCATGTTCCACTGATGGTACCATTTCAGGGGCGATATTGCCATTCTGCTCGGCTGCTTGACCTTTTTTCAATGGCTGAGGCCAGAGGATGAACCCGATTCGCACCAAGAAATAGATCCATTGAGAGAATGGGATGGAAGACGGCAATTGGGTATGAGTTGAGTGTACGTGTCGATAGGAGGGTGACTTTATCTTTGTGTAGCCTCTTTTTAAAGGAATTGTATTTGTTCCAGCTAGATGTGTTTTTCCTACCACGAGTTAACAGAATATTTTAGATCTTTTTTTCTTCCTAAGCTGTGGTGCAGTGGTGTTCCTGTACAAAACTCAATTGCTGTCTGTGGCACAGAGGAGAAAATGGATTCATTAATTACCTCGTGTGAGCCGGTCTAATAAAAGAGGCAACCTTGATCAATAGCAAGTGTTTGTCATTCACTACAGAGGTGCATGCTTATCCTCTCCCCACACACTTAATCAAGCCCTCTGACCTAGCAGCAGAAAACACAGATTCCCATCACAAGATACATTTTGGTGCACTTCCGGTGAGCTAAACATGAATAAAACCTTCACGTTAACAATTAAAAAAGCCAATTTTTGGAAGTTGCTAACTACCTGGTAGGCATTTTTACACATTTACTCAGACTAATCATAGTCGCTCTGAAATTTATTTGACTTAAAATATGCTTTCTCTTTAAGTTGAGACATAAACTTTGACTCATAACTTTCAAAATCTGCTATTAAAGCATTTATGTTGGACATATATCATAGGATGGCTGCGATAAATCAGATTTATTCCTTGACAGTCAACGCGTCAAGTGGAGTGTGAAGCCCGACTGTCAGATTGCGAGCGTGTGAGTGTTTCTTCAACCCCTTCGGGTGTCTCAGCAGGTATTCTCTTATCACTCCCGGAGCACCAGCTCACCGCCTCTCTTTGTTTTAACGCCAGTGTGTGAGGAGGTAAAAACAAACGTCTCACAGGATGGCTCTCACACGTCATATCTGGAACGCACTCCTTTTGATCTGCTTGAACTGTTTGACCTTGTTTAGTCCAGAAGTTGAGCATTTTATGATCTTATTTAAATGTTTTAGACCAGGGGTGCTCATTACGTAGATCGCGATCTACTGGTAGATCTCTGAGGTAGTACTGGTAGATCGCAGCATGACATAAAAAATAATAATTGTCTGTTGAGTGCCCTGAGATTACTTCTTTTGTGAATTGACGCTATATATATAAACTGAATTGAATTGAATCTTAGAACAACTTTACTCAGGAAACACAACAGTTTAGGTCAAAATACTATAATTTTAAAGCCACAGTACTATAGTTCATAATTTCTTATCTGGCAACCCGACTGACATGAAAACTACAGCATTTTTCATGTAAACCAGCTTATTTTTTGTTTATTACCCCCAATAAACATTGAAAAATCACTAACGTTTCCACAGGTTGTTTTCGTGTAAACGGGGCCTTATGCAGGTAGTCCCCGACTTACGAGCGAGTTCCGTTACAACGAGGTGCTCGTAACACGGAAATCTCGTAATTTGGAACGGCCGCCACGTGTCTCGTAAGTCCGGAATTTCGCTCGTAAGTTGGAACGGTTTTGCTAGCGCGACTACAAACACTCGTTTTTCATCGAAAAACTGCTTACGAGTGCATAAAAATGATCGGAAACGTGTGTCCACATGTTTAGCTAACGAACTGTGGTGAAAAAACACAGAAAAACTCAGTATTTTTTGCGTTTTTTCCAAAAATTTGCCAGCTCGTAAGTCCGGAACCTCGTAAGTTAGAGCGCTCGTAAGTCGGGGACTACCTGTAGTAGGTATCACTTTGACTTGATCATTTCAAAAGTGGCTCGCATGCTGAAAAAGTCTGAACACCCCTGTTTTAGACGGTGCCGGTTCAGAACAAATGCACACACAAAATTAAAACTTTTTTGTGTGTGTCATCTGGCTAATAATGGCTGTGCATACACAGAAACACTCATACACACGTCACCGTAGCTGTTGCAAACATAAAGGCATCCAAAGCTCCTATATTTTCTCTTGTCTGTGTCTCGGTGTGGCACAGTGGTACTAAATGTCCCTCTTTCATCTTTGCTGTTCCTGTGATAAGATAACTCAACAGAAGACCAGAGGAGGAGGCTTGTTTGAAAGGCAAATGAATTCCTACACACTGCCTGGCTCCCGCTATAAATCAATGACATGTGGGCTTTCCTAGATCAGAGGCTGCGGGTTAACAGATCCCGAATCAGTAATACACTGAGGTGGAGAGATGCTCAATTGCAAAGTGTGGATCATTTGTTGATGATATTTAAAATGCTGTTGATCTCAGGAAGAAAAAAAGAAAAGAAAAGCACAAACAAATGGGTATATCCAGAGGGTGAGCACTCCTTCCCTGTAAGCTAGCTATATTTATGAAACCTCTGAAGCGGAAAGGAGAGTTGGGTGGTGCGGGGGGGAGAAAGAGAGAGGCAGCAACACTGCCATGGCTGTTAAGATCCTGTTATGTTGTGGCGTGTTTAAGAGCTTTATTAATTCGATTTAGCACCGCCAACCAATGTACTGACTGTCAGCAGGCAGAGTGATGCTTATTTGAAATCTGCTCTCACTGGCAGCTTTGAGTTGGTGTCGATAGCGTTTTCTTTATCTCGCTTTATGCTCCGAGACCAAAGCAGAAAGTTTATGATAAATACATAAAATAAATAAAAGCACACCAACTAAGAACATAAGGTTACACATCTAAGCATGCTGGCTTTTAAATGTGAGGTTATAGTTTGAGTCCTGGTTGCCTTTATTATAGCTTATACAAAGTATTAATTACTACTAGGGGTGCAAATCTCTCAGTGTCTGGAGAATCGATTCGATTCCGATTTTTGGTGTCACGATTCGATACAAAATTGACTTTTCGATTCAAAAACGATTTTTCTATTAAAATTGTCATAAATTTAGTTTCAGTGATGTAACTGACAAGCTGAAAAGAATAAACAACAATGTAAACAAATGGAACATTCATTTAACAATAATTTTAGGTTCCTTATTGTATCAAATTTTTTGCATCGTTTGATATTTATACCAAAAATAGGAACAAATAATACAGGAATACATTCAATTCTGTAACTTAAATAACCAGTATTAGGTTAGCTTTTTGCTCTGTTACTTATAGAAGATTATTGTTTGAAATGATTGTTTGAACTTGTTTTTTTTTTTAAAGGGGCAGATAAAATAAGATTTCTTCTTCTTTCTGCCACCTTTCATTTTATGTATTCTTTCATATACTATGAGATATGGTTTTATTTTCTTTATCTTTTGGGTTTTAATGTAAAAAAAAAAAAGATTTTGGGGCTTTTAGAACCGATTCTGAATCGCTAAGGACTAAGAATCTAGATTCTTTAAAAAAAAAAATCTTTTTTTTTTCCTGTACCCCTAATTACTACCTTGAAATATTTTATTAATTCAAATTCATCCTGCCATTATATTCTGCTATGTTGATGTTCAATATCGCTCTTTAATTGACATTGTAAATATTATAATTACTTTTTCACTTTTTGGTACTTTTTTGTGTACCCTTATTGCATGCTTGTAGTATTTCTTGTTGGTTTGTTCTTTGATTTTTATTTTTTATTTTTTGCGAGTCATATTGGTTCTTCTCATCCATTTCATCCTGCTGTTAACCCAGTGTTAACCTTTCAAATGACAAATAAACACAACTTGATTCACTTGATTCTATTCTCTCAAAGTGTCCCTGCAAAAATGTCAACATTTTCAGACGGATACAGTGTACCGTACTTTTCGGCATAAAAGTCGCTTCTGTGTATAAGCTGCTTAATGTCCAATTATTGGCAATTATTTGGAAAAATCCATAAATATGCCGCTTCGCCCTATAAGTCGCATCTATTATGCGTCACCGCTACTTGACGCGTCAGCGCCTCATTTGCCCTGCTGAAAATGGCGGCCACAGAAGCGAGCGAGCACGAAGGACTTTACAAGATTAACACGGTAAAAACATTTATTTGTTTGCTGATAAAAAATATATTTCTTAGCTGACATTATAGCACAAGGGTTCCTGAGCTTAACCGTTCCTTAATCAATTCACGAAATGGTCAAATCTGCTGGATTTAAATTGTTTCGGTTTGACGTCTTCCAAACGGTCGCGTGCGCTATGAAAATAAATTATAAATAAATCGAATTTTATCTCAAATGTCTTATACAAGTCAACAGTTTGTAAATTAAACCCATATAATTACACTCTGTAAGCCTAAAAAAATCTGTCGAGTGGTTTAAGAGCTGTTTGTCTAAACAGTACGTATCTGTTCACGGAGCTAACTACTAACAGCTAAAAGAGCGATTTTTTTTTTTTAGCTCTAAACATCTTCTGCAGCTAACAGTTTGTAAATGACCACCAAATAATTACGCTCTGTAAGTTTCAAGAAAATCCGTGGTGTGGTTTATGAGTTATCTTGCTAAAAAACACAGCTAACAACACAGCTAATAGTGATTAGCTCCAGAGCGGGAGGCTGGGCAGCGACAGAGTCAGTCCGAGCAGAGGAGGCTTTTTTCGGACACATGAGCTAGAAACGGTCGGTGTACTCGCTGGAAGTGTCCCCCTAGCGGACAAAAGTGGTACTGCAACTTTTTTTTTGCCAAAATGAAAAACGGTCATATCTGAGTCAAAAATGGGTCTAAAAATATGGGAAAAAAATCCATAAATATGACGCTTCGGCATATAAGCCGCAGGACATGCAAATTAGTAAAAAAAAAAACAGCGACTTATATGCCGAAAAGTACTGTATGTCTGTAAGACTATATGATGTTAAAACAAATCTTTTAGCATGTTTCAAAACAGTTCACACCTCTTGAACCTAAACTCCAGTTTTCTATCAGATTTTTTTTTTATTTTCTTGCAAAACTCTCCCTCCTTGGGACCAGCCTGTCGTTTAACGTGGCCACCCTGTGTGGCAAGTATTTCTGGAAATGCAATTAACAAATCTCTACTTTTCTCCTGCCTTTGCTCCCCTCTCCTCAAGCTGAGTAACGCATCGCTCCATTAATTCTCACCGTTGCTTCCCATAATTGACTTTTCTCCAACATGATTCCTCTCCACAGAGTGAGCTCCCTCTTTATATATTTTTGCAAGCGGTCTTATTGCGTATTGTTTACAACTGTAGCTGCGGTCTCGAACAGTCATGCCGCTTGATGTAAAACGGTCAAACCCGTATAGGCTCAGGAAGAAGACGGGGACAGTACAAGGAGAAATGAAATGTTGAGGAGAAAGAGGAGAGAAGGAGGAGGGGGAGGAAAGCAGCGAGGACCCCTTTTGTGTCTCCTCCTCTGTCAGGGACCTAACGGCTTCTTGTCTGTATGTTACGCTCTGTGGCCCCTCTCAGACCTGGGCTTTTCTCTCTCACACTCAGCCTATCAGGGCCATTATAGTGCTCGTGATTCCTCTTTTTCTGTCTCACTCTGGATGCATTTATTTTCTAAAAGTGATCCTCTTTTGACTCATTGTCATGGAGTGGCTTGACTAGTCAACCAAAGCGTAGGCCCAGGTTCAAATCCATACACTAACTGATTTAAACTCTGCAAATGGGACATAGGTGTTAAAAGATCCACTCTGGAATCTCCAAAGGGGCAAATATCAAATGTAAACAAATCAAAACAGAGATGATTTCCCCCCCCTCAAGCTATCAAAGGTTGATTTGATCCGCGCTCGTTCTTTTGTGTCTTGAACGAACAACCTGCTGGGCAATATTTCTTTCTCAACTCTCACACACTCGTGAGCGTCGCCCTACACTCGTCTCACACCCACGCTACAATCACAACTTATGACCTTTGCTTTCTCCATCTAATTTATCACTGTAGCTCCCTACTGCCTGTCCTCCCTGGAGCTCCTCTGGGCTCCGTCCAGGATGTGGTAAGCCAGTGATGAGAGAAAATGTACCGTCAGGTCACATCAACCTGACTGCAAACAGCAACTGTGTCAGCCCCAAAACACAAGTTTCTTTAGGAAAAATTAAAGGAATTACAGCAGTGAACTCGACCAAAATCATCTTTGGAGGATTAACGTTTTGCACTCGCGCACACATTTTATACTCAGCAGTTTCACCCAATCCTCCCTGACTTTTCTTGGCTTCATCTTCCATTATAGGTTTAAATGAGTGAGCGAGAACAAGCTGTACAACAGGCTAATTTCCCCACTTTACTATTAATGCATTTGGCAGGAACAACATTCCATTCCCTGTAATGAGATACACAAATAAATCTGGCTATGGATGGATTCAGAGCGGGGTGGTGCTGGTGTGTGTGGTGATGATGGTGGGAGGAGGAGGAGGAGGAGGCAGAGCTAGCGCATTGAGACGCATTCTCCCAGCACCGGCCTAATTGGTATCTCTGCTTGCAGACATGCAAGCCAATCTCTCCACAGATAGAACTGAGACTCTCTCTTTCTTTCTTCCCTTAAGGCTATTTCTTTTGTCTTTTCAATAGCTTGCACATCCACGATAGAAGGCGGGGGAAGAGCGGGTTCATTTGTGAATTAATAGCTTTTCTCTGCAGAATTGTAAATTATTTTAAAATGTCACTGTGCTCTCTGTGAGAGGAGCATCTCGAGCCAGCAAGTGACACGCAAACACGTTTCCAAGCACATGTGAGTACACAACACTTCCACAACTCCTAAAACTAATCCTTGCTCAGGTCTCGTTGAAGTCGCTTCATCCAGTTTTTATTCCAGGGCTCCTGTGTCTCTCATTATCCTCCTCCCATCTTACCTCAAAGCCTTCCAATGTAACATGCTACTTTTAATTTGCAATAACACGTGACAAGGACAGATTAATAGCTCTTATGGCACCTCTGTCCCTGAGGCTCGTCTTACGGGGACCAGGTGTACATAACGCATGTCACACTACATTATCTCTGCAGGCCTGCAGTAATGGGGACTTTTTTCTTCCTAAAAGGGCATCCACTGACTTCAGTCACACAAGGTGCACAAGCCAACATGTTCACAACACGGTGCAAGGACGGTGGGATGCGTCGTTATAAAGCCCAGACAGAATTGTAATGTGTAAGCGGAATCATCATGTGACACTTCCAGGCTTGAAATGGTTGGTTGATGCTGAGTCTTTTGCAGAATATTCTAAAAGAAGGTCAAAAACTGAAGCTGCAATTAGTCAACTCCTTACTTTTCCATGCAGTTGTGGAGTTGTCTCGCAATGAAACGTTTCATGAGGGGAAAATTGCTTCAAACGGCTCACACATTTCAACTTGCTATATCACAATTAAAGCTTCAGATTTTTTTTTTCAAAATAACAATAAATAATTAAAAAGACCAAACACAAAAGCTACACAGTTTTGTCACAGAAATGTCAAAAGGTTTAAGGTATTACATTGCATCTCATTTTCTTTAAATCCACAGCCATCCACTCTATAAAATGCTGCACGGTAGATTAGTACTGCACCGCATGCCATTACATGGAAAATAGGATTTTCCACAGTCACTTTAGCTTAATTTATTTGAAATTTCTCAAGAGATTAGATATTGGAAAAAAACAACAACTCCCCCACCACACCTTTAAAGCTCGTAACATAACAAGAAAATAATCATCTGCGTGTGAAAAGTGAGCATATATGGTCTGAAAGCAAAAGAGAAGGTTGTCTAACTTCAACTTACAATGTCCTATTTTCCTTCCATCCAAGTGGTTGCCAGTCCAGAGAACTAAAGAGACAGAAACAAAAGAAAGAAGTGGCTTGTTTTCAGTATTTTCTGATATCATTTTACACCATATCATCCCATCAGCAGGGCCGGATCTATAATACGGGCACACCGGGCGGGTGCCCAGGGGCCCGACAGCTCAAGGGGGCCCTCTGCTGGCCAGGAGTGAGCAGTTCAGCCTGGCAGAAATTTTTTATTTTTTATTTTATTTTTTTATTGTCGCTAGACGTAGATAAAACAAGGCTTTGTCCTCAATTTTCCTTATTATCCAACCCAAATAAAATAAAAAGTTGTTTTTCAAAAACAACTCATAAGTGTCTTTTAGTTTGTTGACATGACGTGTATGATTGGGAGCAGACGGCAATGCACACACTCAGTCCGGTTGGTGGCGGTAATGTGCTTAAAATAAGTTCGCCAACCGCCAATAAACAATAGAAGAAGAAGAAGCTCTGTGACCAATGAGCTGACAGCCCTTTTACACACGTGATTGAAACTACAGAATCCGGCTCATCTCATTGGTCCAGTCTTGGCAGTTCACGGAAGACACGGCAGCTACGAGGCCGCCAGACGAAGCATTGTTTCCGAGATAAATCCGTCCGAAGGTCCCCCGGCGCGCGCCGGAGCTCAACTGAGAACCAGGCCGGCCATGCTGCTTGGAAGCCCCACCAAGAGGCTCCCTGCCTGGGTACACGATCCAGAACGGCCCCCGGCGCGCGCCGGAGCTCAACTGAGAACCAGGCCGGCCATGCTGCTTGGAAGCCCCACCAAGAGGCTCCCTGCCTGGGTACACGATCCAGAACGGCCCCCGGCGCGCGCCGGAGCTCCGGCGCTCTGGACCACCAGAACCATGCACCAGGGCAGAAACTTCGTGCTGGACATGGGCACAGGAGAAAGCAGGTAAAGATAATGGATGGACGGACGGATAATAAATGTAACAAAACCAGGAGAACCCTTGAAGAAGAAGTGGAGAAGATCACTGAAAGTCTTCACCTGGTTGGCAGGTAAAAATTCAATAATTTCCAGTGTAGTTGTGAACCATGTTTAATTATTGATAGTTATAAACAAAAGTGTACAACTGACACGTACAAATAAGTACATAATTGTGAATTTAAGAGATTGCTAAAAGTGATTTTTTTTTGAAGGAATATGAAAAATAACATAAGAATTTATTTGAGTTGTTTAAGATGATGTAATCTTACATTTGGTGATGCAATTAATTTTGTTCTTTGATAAATCATTGTTGTGAGTTTATTTGGGTAAAAAAGGGGCAGAGATTATAAGATTATTCTTCATCTGCTGCCTTTCATTTTATTTTGAATGTATGTTTTTTATTTTTTATTGAGTTGTTGACTTTGTTTTAGTGAAATGAATGAATTTTAATAAATAAAATAAAAATAAATACATTTACTTTACACTATGCAAACATACAACCTTGTCCATCTTTAAAAAAATCACAGTTCATATAGGTAATTAATAAATACATTTCAAAATGTAGTTTACATACTACAATGCTAAATTTATAAATATAAACAATACACGTTTTTCCATTTATTTATCACTACATAACCTAGGCTATGTGTCACTAATGAATTTTTTAACACCTTTTGGCAGGCTAAACA
The DNA here is from genome assembly GCA_038048925.1 of Garcialebias charrua. Taxonomy (NCBI): domain Eukaryota; kingdom Metazoa; phylum Chordata; class Actinopteri; order Cyprinodontiformes; family Rivulidae; genus Garcialebias; species Garcialebias charrua. Next base: position 42,442 of record JBBPBX010007451.1, read on the forward strand.
TGTATGGATGAGCTGTATGAGGAATGTGTGACTGCAAACAGCCTGAGGTGAGGTGGTCTCACCTCAGGAGAAAGAAAGGTGGCAGTCCCAGGGAACAGCAGAGAAGTGGATGCAGCTGACCTCCCCAACAGAACACCTGAACTCACACCTGGCCTCAAATGCTCCCCATCATTCATGGTTGAGTTCCATGTGATCCAGGTTTGAACTTGAGAAAAACATCATACAGACTGTCTACCTACACTTCAATCAAAGTAAGGGAATTCTTTTTCTTTTTCTGCTGCTTCGAGCTTTCTTAGAGCTCATGGACTTGTTTTTCATGCACGTGGGCATGGACTGCACACCAAGGCACTGGTGTCACTATGGTTGCAACATGTTTCTGATGGATGTGATTTGCTACTGGTTTGCTGCTGATTGATGTCAATGCAGTAGCTGCTGCTCTTTCAGAAGTGTTCATGTTTGACATCATTTGCTGATGAAGGATGGATGGATGGATGGGATTTGCTGCTGAATGATGTCAATACAGTAGTATTATATATACAATACAGTCAATACAGTAGTATATAGTAGTAGTCAATACAATATATATATATATATAGTAAAATGGGTGTTAGGTTAGGGAGGGGGCCCTGTGAGCTTCGGTGCCCAGGGGCCCCTGGGGTTGTTAATCCGGCCCTGCCCATCAGCCCCCTTTAAAGCACATAACTGAACACATACACACACACACACAGACACACAAACACAAGCAAGCGCCTTCCCTGCCTCCACCGGTCTGTTCCTACACCTGTTCAGGCCTCCACCAGGGACATGTTAATTCATAGGCATTAAAAAAGCCAATTGTTTGCACAACCGATAATCTATTAGCCCTCAGGCAGCGTGTCCACTCTCTCGCTCTGCCTAGGAATGAGAAAATCTAGCTTGGATTGACTATAATCTTTGCGTGCATCTGTGTCTATTTTTCAGTCTGTTCATGTCTTTCACATTTTTGCACCTTTATAATTTATCACCGCATTCCAACTTAAAGGAAATCTCTTGTGTATTTGCAGATTCCTGGCTGACCGCAAGTTAACTGAAAGATAGAGGATCGTGTGTTGTTTTTCTGCCTTGGGGAATGACAGAGCATCAGTGCTGACGTGTGCCAACGTGGATTAAAGTTGTACGACAGCTATAGAGGGCGCCAAGAACTGGTTTGATGGTATCGAATAGAGATGCAGCTTTGTGGTCATTTCTGTGCGGTAAAGAAACATGCCTGAATCCCAGCGCTCCCTGAACACTCGCCCTGCCAGACACGCAACATACACATAACAAGTCACTGGAGAGAACACACAGAAACACTCATGGCTTCAGCGCTGTCATAAACTCCTTCACACGCAAGGAATAAAAAAAGTACGAGATGAGCGATGGAGTGGACTCAAAGGATAGAAAACTAAAAAGCGTCTCTTGTGTCTTCCTTACCATCGTCCCGTTTCCTCTTTTCGCCGTTGGAGCGGGGGATGCCCAGGATGCCGTTGATGGAGTAGGATCCAACGGGATTGTTTGAAGCACTGGTCACGGGAGGGGAGGCCGCGCTGGGCACTGACATAGAAAACACAGTTAGTGTCCGAGTGTTCGTGTATTTGTATCCCCCCCCCCACCACCACCCCCGTCACTGGCTTGTTTGACTGAATGCACCTTCACCTATGGTATGGCCAGGCGTGGAGAGCGGTGTGACGGATCCATCGGGGGACGGGTGGAACTGCTGCTGGACTTTGGTGCGGATAATCCTGATGAAGTGAACAACAGACATGGATCGATCAATACCGCTCCCGGAGCGTTGAGATTTCCCACCCAAGCAGCCAAGCCGGGACACTTAAACATGACACATCACATCCACTTGTGTCTGTGCATGTGCAAGTGCGCCGTTGTTTCGGGGTGCTTGTAGCCTCATATTCAGGGCCACTGATAGCCACTCTCTGGGCTTTAGGGGCAATCTCTCTGCTC
>JBBPBX010007451.1:51434-65272 GCA_038048925.1 Garcialebias charrua
TATATATATATTATATATATATATATATATATATATATATATATATATATATATATATACAGCAAACCCTCGACCTACGTCACCTGCGACCTACGGCAACTCAGACTTACGATTTTATCATATTTAATAAAAATATGATAAAAAAAAAATATATATATATTTTTTTGTGTGTTTAAAAGTTATTAATTTCATGTGTATAGCACTTTGTTGCAGCTGTGGTTGTTTTAAATGGCTTTATAAATAAAGTATAATTATTAATTTTACGTTTTGATTAGAAATTTATCGTATTTACGCAACTTCCGGTCGTTTCCGGTCGCCACTTCCGGTCGCCATTTTACAACTGTACTGCGGTCAATGGAGCTCCAGAGGCTACTGTCAGCTGGCTCCGTGTGCCCGATCAGGGTTGCCTCATACGGATAAATTAGCTGGAAACACTCGGTCAACTCTGTGGACGTCTCAGGTCCGGAGGAGCAGCCGCGGATCGCCCCGCGATCGGCGGCCACAACGCCGCCCGACATGCTAACGACAGCAGCTAACAGAGCAGCTAACACAGGCGAAGACACCGAGCCGACATGCCGCGGAGGGGCCATCTGCGGCCGGGAGCTCGCCGCAAATGTCCGCCTGGCAGTCGGGGGACACCGGCTCAAAGTAAGACATTATATTTTTTATTTATTGTACAGTACAGTATTCATTTACTGTGCAGTTCTGTGCGTGTTTATGGCCTTAGTATGTCTGCTTGTTCAGTCTCATGCCATTAAATATGTGTGCGGCGCTCCGTTAGCGGTATAGCCGCGACCTATGTCAGAAACGCGGACCTACGACAGGCACGTGTTTTTGGTCCGCGAGGTACGACAAAATCGACCTAAGTCACACACGTAGGTCCCAATCCCTGACGTACCTCGAGGGCTACCTGTATATATATATATATATATAAACACAGAGACGCAGGGAAGATTTGCATTGAAAGCATCATATTTATGTGAGTAAAGATTATAAATGATGAACCAGTGCCAACAGTGTTGAACTGTAACTCAACACATTATAGAAGTGTAGTAGAAAGTACAGATACTTCGTGTAAAATGTAGTGGAGTAAAAGTAAAAGTACCCACATTTAATTCTACTTGAGTACAGATACATGAAAAATGTACTTAAGTACAGTAACAAAGTATTTGTACTTAGTTACATCCCACCACTGGCCAACACTGGGACATGTTTGTAAGCTTCCTTCTTCTCCCCCCGCAGCCTCACACTTGTAGTTTGTTACAACAGGAGAGTCTGCAGCACCATTTTCTCTCTGCTTCCAAACTCATCACGGAGCAAAAGCGCACGTTTAGTGAGCACAACAAGTTGTTCTTGTGAGAGTATTTTTTACTTCCAGAGGGAAATAAAAGGCAGAGTCAGTGAGCCAGGAGGCCACCATCACCACCACCATCATCATCACCATCACCTGCGGAGGCCTGTGCGCAGCTGCGGTCTGTAGATGGCGCTCAGACAGTGTGCTGAGGGTCGGTGGGCTCAGGCTGGAGCTGCTGAGGCAGGCCGGGGTCAAAGGTCGACGCTAAGACTACTGTGAGTTATGCACGCCTATAATCTCTTCCGGAAGTCAATAGAAAACGGAAAAAAAACCACAACGGTAAAAATGCAAGACATTCTATGAAGTTTTTTCCTTATTATGAATTAAAAACTAAAGTGACATTAGTCCCGTTTGTTAACATCGATTTATAAAAAGTCTTTTATGAGACAGACGCAGTGCAACACTCAACCTGTGGTTGTGATTTAGAGCTTTAATGGACTTCAGAGCAAACTGGTTCTTATTGCGCACCCTCTGGACACGTTTCAGGACAATTCTTCTTGTTGTTTCTGCATTCACCCCCCCACCACCCCTTTTTTTTTTTTTTTGCAGAAAGAGGGGGAGGAAGGAGCTTCTGGTACAATATGTAGCACCATGGGCTGTAATTTCACACGTCAGTGCACTTTTGCCCTAAAGCTGCTGCTATTTCGCCCACAACAGCCCTATTTGCCCCCCGTACCTCTGCGCGCGCTGCCACAATGACGTCCCCATGTCACAGCGCAACAGCAAAACAAACCGCGCCATGATTAAGAAGCTGTTAGTCTCTGACTTTAGACTCTTGAAATTTTTTTTTTTAAATCCTGGGCAGAGGAGCTGATGCGATTTTTTTAAATTTTCCATTTTGGGTCTGATTTGTGCAATTACGACGCTCCGGATATGTTGTGTCACACAATCCTTAAAATAATACAATTAAAATAGCTAATCCTTAATATTAGTAAAAAAAATCATCTGAATTAAGACGATTTAACTCAAAAACAAGACTAAAGCCCCTCAATAAAACAGATAATTCCAGATGAAAGATTCGAGAGATAAAAAAAAAAGGCAAAGAGGCCTAAACAAACTTGTCTGGCCTGTGACGCACGCGCAGGTCATGTTGTCTAATTCTTGTTGCAGGCCACGAATGAGACCCCCAAAAATCTCCTGATGCCCCCCCCCCCACTTTAACACAGAATAATTTATCACATCTTTGTAAAACAAGTTGCCAAATAGGATTAAAAAATTAAAAACTGAAATGTGGATTGACATGAAATTCAAGTTTTTAATGAATCAAATTAATGTTTTTTTTTTTCATCAAAAACAAAACTTTGGGTGATTAAAGAAAAACTAGTTTGAAGCTTTAAAAAAAAAGAGGAAAAACTGTTCCACACATCCCCGCTCCTCCTCCTCCCCCCATCAGCACCACCACCACCTTATTAGTTAAAACATCAGCATGATATCAGCAGCATCTCCCACAATGATCTGGAGTCTCCCGACACCCACAGCCATATGGGCAGGCTCTGGCACTCTGCAGGAGATCAGCTGCGTCCTCACATTGCCCATTCATGCGCTTTATTCCGGGGGAGCAGATGGATATCCATTTGACTCTGTTCTCGACACAGTCGCAGATTGATTTTTTGGACTCGCTTTTAATTTTGCCATAATTAATTAGATCATTACAACAGTTTTCCCATTGATCCTACAGTGTGAAACCTCCCCAAAACTGAGAGGTGAATTAAACAGTGATCTGTTTTTTCAGTCAAACTCCCAAAGCACAAGAGATGAGGGGCTTTGCAATAATAATAATAATAATAATAATAATAATAATAATAATAATAATAATAATAATAATAATAATAATAATAATAATAATAATCTACTTTAAAGAAACCAAAATGAAATAATTTACAGATAAAATATATGTATATATTTAAAAACATTTTTTTTTAAAGAAAATTATTTATAATATGAGAAGTCCATATGTAAACAGGAAGTTGTACAAACAAATGCTGACATCAGTGGGTCTCCAGTGGATTGTGCCGCGCCATGACGCACGGCTCTCCCCTTGTCTAATGGTGCGTCTCCCCAACGCAGCCCTGCAGATCTGTCCGGCCTCCTGCGCTCCCTCCCCGGCTGGGAGTCTCCGTTCTCCCCGCTGCTTGTCAGAATCTTTGAGCGATCATCCACAACTAAACGGTTTAGGCAACAACAAAAAGAGGAAGCAACCCTGCTCCAATGAGCTACGAACTGATAAAAAGAGGGAGAGAAACAGAGAGAAAGAGAGAGAAAGAGAGAGAGGGAAAACACATAGAATTAAGAGGAGACTCTGAGATAACGAGGAGAAAAATTAAAAAAATGTCTCTGCTGCATCCTCACAATGCTAAGTTTACATAATCCAGGCCTCACTTTTTATTATTATTTATAAGTTCTGACTGTCTTATTAAAGCTTAATGGTGAATTATGCACCCGCTAGTCATTTCATCCAAAAAGAGACAATTGTTTCCATCACTCTGAAGCATCAGTCATTTGTTTAAACAATTAAATACCATGCCACTTTCCACCCTTAAAAACTTTATTTCCCTCTAATTCACAAACCTTGAGAGAAAAAAATTAAAGAAAACAATAAACAAGAATGACAAAACTATGAATCCTGTAATTTTTTATAAATATTTTCAGTGAATATTGTCAAAGGAAAACGGGTACCACTTTACAATAAAGCTATCTTTAATAAATATAGCTGCGTTATTAATTCCTCTATAAACACTTTATAAATAATTAATAACTGCTTATTATGCATTAATTAAAGGTGACAGAGAAACAAAACTGACCAGTTTCTTGCCAAATAGTGATACAAATCTGTTCACCTATACATATGTATGTATAAGTTGCTACATTGCAGCATAAAAAAATGCAAACCTATTTTTTTTAACAATATGCTATTAGTTGCAGATGCTTGTAGTGATAAAATACAATATTATATGTTAAAGAAATAGATTTACGAATGCTTATTGTGCTTACAAGGTAACTTAGTCTGACATGTTTATTAGACAGGTGAACAGATTTTACTCACTATTTGGCAAGAAACTGGTCAGTTTTGTCTCCGTCACCCTTAATTAATGCATAATAAACAATTATTAATGGTTTATAAAGTGAGGAATTAATAACATATCTATAAACTATTTATATTAGCCATCTAAGGGGAGCCTTATTGCAAAGTGGTACAGGAAAACATTTAGTTGAGCCAGAACAAAAGCAGCACTGAGGAAACTTTATGTGTTTAACAGTGTCCGGGGATACAAAAAAAAAGTGTAAGGGAGAGAATAAAAGTTAGTAACTGGAACATTAACAGATGAATAACCAGTAAAAAAAGCTATATTACAATATCCACAAGAACGACAGAGCGTACAGCTATAAAACCCAACATTAAAAGATTATAGCTTTTCTATCGGCTATTTAACAAACATTTTGTGTTATAAGACTCTTTACAGCGCTTGAAGTTCAGAAATGGCTATAAGGCTGCCACTGGACCAAGGACCAGTAATGGATATAGTGGAACAGCTTCAAGTGTTCTTTACTTAAAATGCCATTTGAACACGAGGCTTGCTGCTGGCTTTAAAAGTAATCATGAATATCTTTATGGCATATGGATTTAAATGAAGGGACAATAATTTCACCCAAAATGTGACTAAATAAAATATACATCTGAGCCAAATTTTAAAACAAGTATCAGCTCAGTATTTAAATTTGTCTTTTATTTACTTATGCTGAAACTTTGAAAAAAAAAAAAAAAAATCCATTTAGTGAATTTGTGTTTTATGCTTCACACTAAAATCAATAAAACATGCTCAGAGTTTCAGCTCATACCTTGTTTTTAAAATGTAACATTAAAATACAAACAACAGCACAGTGATCTTCTGTGTGTTCGTCCTTGATCATTTTGATATTGTCAAGTCTCCTCTGCAAGCATCCAAGCAGGAGGAACCAAGTCGAGGATCTTAGTGGTCATGAAGCTGTGGGTTGTCACGTTGCACCCCATTTATGGTGAATGGGGGAGGGGGGGCTGCAGGAGAGGAAGGTTGAAAACTAGAGGAGCTTGGTTGGTGGGAGGAGAAATGAAGGAGATCTCATGGTGCAGTCCATTAGACTGGTCAACAGTAACTCTGTCCCAGACTGCCGGAGGCTGGGAGGAACGGGAGTGTGAGTGGTGGAGGGGGTGAAGGTTAACTTTAGGTGTGTTTTCTATCAACTTTCACTTCCTGTCTCCTCGTCACGCACAGCCACACCTCTCACCTGCACATCCACCCTTCAAACTCAAATCCACCGCCGGCCTCCTTTCGTGCATTCATCTATTTCAAAAAGTCGTGTCCCACTCGCTCACGGCCTGAACATTTGATTTGATTTGATGTTTATTCATTCATTTTAAAAGAACAATACAAGACAGTTTCATCAGATACAAGAATACAAGTAGGATAAAATGAAGGGAGCAGAAAGAAGATGAAATCTTATTATATCTGCCCCTTATTTCACAGTTTGTTCAACCAATGATAACCTTCAAACTACATCACAAAATGAATAATTCTACTTAATTTTACTAACTGTAATACACAAACTACATCACAAAATGAATAATTCTACTTAATTTTTCTAACTGTAATACACAAACTACATCACAAAATGAATAATTCTACTTAATTTTATCTAACTGTAATACACAAACTACATCACAAAATGAATAATTCTACTTAATTTTTCTAACTGTAATACACAAACTACATCACAAAATGAATAATTCTACTTAATTTTTCTAACTGTAATACACAAACTACATCATTCTAACTGTAATACACAAACTACATCATTCTAACTGTAATACACAAACTACATCAGAAAATGAATAATTCTACTTAATTTTTCTAACTGTAATACACAAACTACATCACAAAATGAATAATTCTACTTAATTTTTCTAACTGTAATACACAAACTACATCACAAAATGAATAATTCTACTTAATTTTTCTAACTGTAATACACAAACTACATCACAAAATGAATAATTCTACTTAATTTTTCTAACTGTAATACACAAACTACATCACAAAATGAATAATTCTACTTAATTTTTCTAACTGTAATACACAAACTACATCACAAAATGAATAATTCTACTTAATTTTTCTAACTGTAATACACAAACTACATCACAAAATGAATAATTCTACTTAATTTTCTAACTGTAATACACAAACTACATCACAAAATGAATAATTCTACTTAATTTTACTAACTGTAATACACAAACTACATCACAAAATGAATAATTCTACTTAATTTTTCTAACTGTAATACACAAACTACATCACAAAATGAATAATTCTACTTAATTTTTCTAACTGTAATACACAAACTACATCATTCTAACTGTAATACACAAACTACATCACACAAACTACATCAGAAAATGAATAATTCTACTTAATTTTTCTAACTGTAATACACAAACTACATCACAAAATGAATAATTCTATTTAATTTTTCTAACTGTAATACACAAACTACATCACAAAATGAATAATTCTACTTAATTTTTCTAACTGTAATACACAAACTACATCACAAAATGAATAATTCTACTTAATTTTTCTAACTGTAATACACAAACTACATCACAAAATGAATAATTCTATTTAATTTTTCTAACTGTAATACACAAACTACATCACAAAATGAATAATTCTACTTAATTTTTCTAACTGTAATACACAAACTACATCACAAAATGAATAACTCTACTTAATTTTTCTAACTGTAATACACAAACACACTAAGCTACATCATCAGTCAACATAAGTGTAATACACAAACACACTAAGTTACATCATATATAGTTTTTGAGCAAGTCCTTTATGACCTTTTTCTTAAATGTATGTAAACATTAAAGAGCCCTTGCACCGTTCACCCTGGCACCACCTCCATGCCCTCACTTGAAGGCCGCGGTGACTCCGGGTGCCCATCGTTCCTCTTCACACCGTGGGATAAATCCTTTTCAGCTCCAACAAATTAAAACAAAACGTTTTCCTTCTAGGACGGTTCCGTCCATTGACCCCTCTCCTCTGGACGGACAAACTCAGACAAGAAGTGAACGAATCGCTTCCCGCCCGGTCTGGATGTTTTGTTTGGAATCTGTGCTGAGCGACAGCCAGCATCATCATCATCATTATCAACTCTTGCCAGCTTTTCCTATTTAAAGCCAGCGAGGGTTTAATTACCAAATGATGACGGTGTCATATGGCACCACCATGGCACAGAGCTGGAGTTTGAAATGTGTGTGCGCCTGCTTCACATGCAGTTGCTTGTGGTGGAGAGTGAACACCTCTGTGTGTTGACAACACATGAAGGGCCTGGAGAGGGAGAGACAGCCAGCAGGGGTATAGGGGAAGAAAAAAAAATGGGGGTGGATGTGGTGGGAGAAAGAAGAAGCGCAATAAAACATGTGTAATTTGTGATTCCCCAGTATTCAATGCTTGCTCATGGATTAAAGATTAAAATCTATTGTCTTGACAGATGGGAGAGTGAGGATAAGAAGAGGGGGACACTCATGCACAACCCATTTTCATTTGTGCACGAGAGGCACGGTTTGGCTAATCACAGTGGAAAAAAAATAAGCTGTCTGCTCGCCTCACTCTGGGCAATGCCACCACCAGCCTTAACTCCAGATGTGGAGACATTAGAGCAGGGGTGTCAAACTCATTTTGATCTGGGGGCCGCATTCAGCTTAATCTGATCTCAAGTGGGCCAGACCAGTAAACTCATTCCAAAATTACACAGAACGAACAGTAAGTCCACTTTTTTTCATTGTATTAGTGCAAAGAAGAAATAAATTGTAAAAATCTTTACATTAAATTAATTGTCCTTTTACACTTTTACTCAGTTTAACATTTATTTAAGACTTAAAACACTTTAAAAAACTGATCACAGTGATTGCACGTTTTAAAACATTTAGTCAACAAACAGTTTTATAGGAAGAAGTCAATTTTTCTTGAAAAATCTGACACTCTGTGTCCACTTTTCTCTTTTTTGACAATGACATTCAGCTGATGAGGGTGCCCAACTGTTTTTTCCAAGAGAAAAAGCGGGTAAAGCCATAGATATCATATATCCACAATATTCCTACGCCCCATGATGCCTTGCGCGAATTATGGGAACGACTTCCGCCTGAAGTGAGAGCAGCAGTTAAAGCCCAGTCTACTGGCTGTATTTTTCACTTTTGTTTTTTTGTTTTGTTTATTTCTAATTAATTGCAACGGTTACTTCGTGTTGGGTTAGTGGGTGTTGCTGTCGGGTAGACGTTTGTTCAAAGTGCAGTTTTCACTTCATCCCAAAAATAAGTAAACGTGAAGGATTTATCTCCATCGGAGGAGCTGACAGCTGCCCCTCCTCTGCCTGATCTGCTCCCGAAGACGTCGTGTTCAGATCACGTTTTCTCCGGTAAACAAAATATTCTACATAAATCATTTTGTGAACAATGTGAGAGTATAATTTTCTCTGTGTTGGAGCTGTTGTTGTTTTTTCTTCATGATTTAGCACCGTCTACTAGCTGTGGTTAGCTTAGCATGTAGCGTTAGCATCTGTTAAAGTATTTACTAAACAAATCTGTGGATAAATAATATAACTACATGTGTGTGTAATACATTTACATATGCTGTGTGTATGTGTATACTGTATGCACACTATATATACAGTATATACATACATACTGCACATACATACTGTACTGTAGTACTGTTTTGATTGTAGGTCCCTGTTACTCTCATGTGAATAAAGCAGTGGGATGCTGTTTGTACAGAAAATATTCCATAACACAAGCTCATCTTTTGGTTATTACTACATTTGTTCTATTGAAATATTTATATTTTCAGGAAGGCCTGCACACAAGTCACAGACTGGTCTCCCACGCTGAAGTTGACAGACACACTTACTCTGAGACGCAGGAGCAGAAGAACAAGTAATGACACAAGCACCTGGCACAATAATTCAAAAATATTAAAGTAAATCTAAGATAAAATTACTGAAATCAATATAAAATTGAACATTACAGTATATCTTTGTGAATGAGTAAAAAATGTAGGAGCAACTGTATTTATTCTTTCTACTTTGAGTAGCAAACTTGGTCTTATTTTAGACTTTGTGATGCAAACATGACAGTTTTATTCTTTTTTTAAGGTACAGACGAGTGAAGGGCCAAGTTCCATCGTCTTGGATTCCGGAGGGGTTTGCTGCTTGCTCCAGTCGTCCAGTGGTCGTCCAGTGGTCGTCCAGTGGTCGTCCAGTGGTCCCACATGATTAGGAATCTGTTCCAGTTTGTTTAAAATCAGAAACTGCCCATCATTTCTTGTTGAGTGTATTTGACCTGGTATTTATTCTTGTATTTATTCTGCAGCCAATCATTTTCATTAAAAGACATCAAATCACCCACAGTTCTCATATTGTATTCAGTTTCAAATGTTTTTAGTTTATTCATTCATTCATTCAACCTTTATTTATACAGGCTTGCCTCGTTGAGCCACGGGGACTCATTTACAAGAGGGACCTGTCTCACTCACACCCAGAGTCAATTTAGAGTTAACAATCAGCCTAAAATTTATAATTATAGCTTTTATTCTTATCAATCTCCTCCTGGAGGAGGAACCACAGCAACATGCATGTTTTTAAGTTTTGTACTTGTCAATAAAAAACTAAACTGGTAAGTTGCCAAAAAAACAATCACATCTAGTGTTTTTATTTGCAGTAGAACTTCTCATTAGACATTAAACAATGTATCTTATTGAAATAAAGAAGGTGAAACACAGCAACACCAAATGCACTTCAAACGCAGATTTATTTATAGAAATTATATTTTCACTCATTTGTTGCTGTGGTACATAACTGCACACAAACTTCTGGACCAACTGGAGCGTCATCCATCTCCTGGACCAACTGGAGCTTCATCCATCCCTGGACCAACTGGAGCTTCATCCATCCCTGGACCAACTGGAGCTTCATCCATCCATCCCTGGACCAACTGGAGCATCATCCACCATCCCTGGAACTCACCTTATGCAGAAATATAACAGAAAGGAGGAAAAGAAAAGTACAGTATACAAACATTAGGGTTCATTTATGAACACACACAAACACACCTAGATTATATATAAAAGAAACCCACGCACACACACCTATATTATATATATATATAAATAAACACAACAGACACCTATATTATATATACAGTATAAATAAATATACACAGACAGCATACATACAGTATATAGGTGCGTGTGTTTATTTGCCAGTTATGCACGAAAATATTAGTATCATTTAATCACTGACTACATAAAATCATAACACTAAAAGCTGTCTCTTAAATCATACCTGGTGTTCTCGATCCTCTGGAGGATACAGAGTCTTTTTTCAGGTGGTTTCTCGTAGCCCAGCCACAAAGAAGGATGCAGGTTTTTGTTTTCGGAGCATGTTCAACACACACTAGTTGCAGCCACAAATTCAGCTTCGTCTGATTATTCTTACAGCCACGAACAGCGCAACAGGTACCAGAGCTCCACAAGACATCTTCGTGACAATTTTAGCTCAAAATAACAGAAAACAGAACTTTAACAGAACTTCTACGATGCGCACAGATAAACAAGTAAACAACGAGGAGCCAATGCAGAAATTCTACTTCCGGGGTCAAAACGGAAGTAAGTCCCATAATCGCAAATACAGTGCCACCTTCAGGAATATTGTGGATAAACATGGGTAAAGCGATTGAACTGACTAAAACACAGTGCCTCTGGGTCCCAGAGGCGCTGTGTTTGAGTAGGAACCGACTAAAACACAGCGCCTCTAGTGGACAACATAGGAACTACAGATTATTAAGAAANAATGAGAATTGAGCGGAGCTGTGCAGGAAGGCGAGGGCCAGGCTACTGTGGTACATAACTGCACACAAACTTCTGGACCAACTGGAGTGTCATCCATCCCTGGACCAACTGGAGCTTCATCCATCCATCCCTGGACCAACTGGAGCATCATCCATCCATCCCTGGAACTCACCTTATGCAGAAATATAACAGAAAGGAGGAAAAGAAAAGTACAGTATACAAACATTAGGGTTCATTTATGAACACACACAAACACACCTAGATTATATATAAAAGAAACCCACGCACACACACACACCTATATTATATATATATATATAAATAAACACAACAGACACCTATATTATATATACAGTATAAATAAATATACACAGACAGCATACATACAGTATATAGGTGCGTGTGTTTATTTGCCAGTTATGCACGAAAATATTAGTATCATTTAATCACTGACTACATAAAATCATAACACTAAAAGCTGTCTCTTAAATCATACCTGGTGTTCTCGATCCTCTGGAGGATACAGAGTCTTTTTTCAGGTGGTTTCTCGTAGCCCAGCCACAAAGAAGGATGCAGGTTTTTGTTTTCGGAGCATGTTCAACACACACTAGTTGCAGCCACAAATTCAGCTTCGTCTGATTATTCTTACAGCCACGAACAGCGCAACAGGTACCAGAGCTCCACAAGACATCTTCGTGACAATTTTAGCTCAAAATAACAGAAAACAGAACTTTAACAGAACTTCTACGATGCGCACAGATAAACAAGTAAACAACGAGGAGCCAATGCAGAAATTCTACTTCCGGGGTCAAAACGGAAGTAAGTCCCATAATCGCAAATACAGTGCCACCTTCAGGAATATTGTGGATAAACATGGGTAAAGCGATTGAACTGACTAAAACACAGTGCCTCTGGGTCCCAGAGGCGCTGTGTTTGAGTAGGAACCGACTAAAACACAGCGCCTCTAGTGGACAACATAGGAACTACAGATTATTAAGAAAACGTTTATTCTTAAAAAAAAAACAATTCAGATTTATCCTCGGGCCGACTAAACCCACTGGCGGGCCGGATACGGCCCGCGGGCCGTATGTTTGACACCCCTGCATTAGAGGCAGACTGAGCGTGAAGACTATTGAATAAAAACAGGGAATGGAGATCAGGTGTACCTTCCAAGGAGAAACAAAAGCTCTCTAATAAAAAAAAAATAATAATAATTCAATGTTCATTTTTAACACAAGATGCATGAACTTCTCGTTTAGTCTGTGTGGTCTGCATTGAGAGAGCTCTGTGTGTGTGTGTGTGTGTGTGTGTGTGTGTGTGTGTGTGTGTGTGTGTGTGTGTGTGTGTGTGAGGGGTAATGGTCTGGTCAGTGGAGTGAAGCAGACCACCTGAGAGTTGTTTTTTGGGCATTAGTGTGTGTTCTCCCTCTCTCTTCCTTTTTGTGTGTGTGTGTGTGTGTGTGATATATGACACTGGCCATCTGAAGGAGGCATGGTCTCCCTCTCCAAGCTGCATGAAAGGGAGCCGAGAAGCCCCGATGAATTAAAGCCTCTCTTCAATAAAACATCAGAGTCTTTCAGTAACACACGCTTGAGATGCCCCAGTAATTGACTTTTGGACTTTAGGATTTACATGAACCCTCCAAAAGCAGCTTACCTGTGCAGCGATGCCCCTTGAGGCCACAGCCCGCTCCTCGCCGATGCGGATTTCCATAAACTCACGCAGTCTTTTAATTCGTTTATTTTCTTCTGATGTGATAAACGAAAAACTACCCACTGTAGATAATTTGGAGGATTTATGAAGTGTCTGAATATATTTCTTTTGACCTAAAACAAATCACGAAAATGAATCTTTAATCCAACGAAATCTCTGGTATTTGAAGGCCTGCAGATCCAGTTGAGTTAGCAGAAATCACTATTTTGTTTTGTTTATTCATCAAGAAACTACGTTTTTTTTAAATGAGGATGAAGATTCTATCACGTTCATCACAATTTGAAGATAAAATGTAAGATCATTCTTGAACAAAATACTGCATTTCAAAATAAAATAAAATAAAATGCTTTATTTGATCAAATCGTCTTAGATGACATCATTACTCATTCCCTTCTGAAGTACTGGATTTTAAACCTAAACATTTTGACCGTGCCACTACATTTAAATTATTTTAGTTGCTCAAAGTTGTCCAAAATCCTTTTACATTTTATTTTTATCACAGCAAAAAAAAGATTATTATTATTTTTTTTAAATTAACAATGCAGACAATTTGTTGGTCCATTCCTCATAAATGCCACGACCTAAAGCGTAAATCTACCAAAACATGCAAACTGGATTCAAACAGGAGACTGGAAGTATTACACACCGGGCTGCAGATAAACATTTTGAAATGTTTGATTAGACAGGATGTTGCATGGGCAAAGATGCAAATCTTCCCAAGGCAGAGAATAAACTCTTTACCACGAAGGCAAAAGTAAGAGTGAAGGAAGATCTATGGGAGGAGCAGAGGAGCTTGGCAGATTTAATTAATCACTGCATATTAAAATGTTTGTTTACAGAAGTGAACAGCTACAAGAGGTCCGATGTTAATTAATTTAAGG
>JBBPBX010007452.1:0-50287 GCA_038048925.1 Garcialebias charrua
AACCAACGAGAACTGGATCACCCGTTCCTCGTGGTCCCGAACTTACCACATGCAACCTACATAGGCTCCGATATTTTGGTAAGATTAGGTGTCCGAGTGGACGTCAGCAACAATGCACTGTGGTCACTAGATACAGCCACGAAGGACTCTCCTGTGTTAACCACAGAGAACCTTAAGGCTGGACAGACCATTCCAGAGGTCTGCCAGGTTGCTAACAGCCATAACACTGTGGTACCACCTCAGGTTATGAACAAGCCGGTGATGATTCACATCATGAAAGGACAGGCTATTGGAACAAAACAGGCATGCTTTCAACCATCTCCTATGTTTTTCAACTTAGGACTGTCCATGGAGGCCACATGCCAAGTGACCCTCGACGGCAGAACCACGACTGTCGCTGTGTGTAACACGAGCACAGAAGAGGTACTGATCCCAAAACGCTCGCAGCTCGGATGGTTGATCTCTACTGATTTTCATGATTTTGAACTAAGCATTCCATTTCTGGGAGGACTCCCAGAAAACTTGATCCCAAGTCATCATTCGGGGCGAGTCTTGTTCACAAAACCAACACAGGCCATAGCTCTTTTCTCCCCCACTGAGTCCGACCGGGACATTGTCCACAGGTTCGGTTTCAACCAAGGAGAAAGTCTAGGCCCTCAAACTTACAGTGCACTACCTGTTGACAGGTTTTATGACACTGAAGGGGACTCACTGGAGCTCCCCAGAGAACAAGAACCGCTCTCAATTGCTTCACAGATAGACCAGGTGGTCGCTCAGGCCGACGCCTTGAAAACTGATGAAGACAGGGACAAACTTCGCAAAGTTCTGCTAAAATATGAAAAATCATTCTCAACTGACTCGATGGATTGTGGGTTGACCACGCTCCACACAGTGAGCATTCCAACCCCGCCTGATGCTCCACCTGCATTTGTCAGACAATACAAGATTCCTCTGGCAGCACATCAACCTATCAGGGAAATCATTGATGACCTGTTAGGAAAAGGTATCATCCGATACTGTAACAGCACTTACTCTGCGCCTTTATGGCCGGTGTTAAAACCAAATGGTAAGTGGAGACTTACTATAGACTACAGAAAGCTAAACAAACAAGTTCCCTTATCCAGATGGCCTATGACGCAGCTCCAACAGGAGTTGCCCAAGGTCACCAATGGTAAGTACTTTTCGACCCTTGACATCGCCTCTGGTTTTTGGACCATTCCTGTGCGCGACGAGGATCAATACAAACTAGCTTTCACTTTTGGTGGCCGTCAATACACCTTCAATAGGTGTCCCTTTGGCTACGCTAACTCACCTGCAGAGTTCAACATCTTCTTGAACAAAGCATGTCCAGACGCCCGCGAGCGTGGGACACTGATTTATGTGGATGATGTCCTTTTGAGGCAGCCAACACTGGACTCACATCTGGCCGAAATCGACCACGTTCTGAATCAGCTGACAACTGCTGGTGCTAAAATATCACTGTCGAAGTGCCAGTGGTGCAGAACCAAGGTGGACTACGTTGGCCTACTTGTAGGTCCAGACGGAGTACAACCACAGCTGACTCGCACCCAAGGCCTTGACAATCTCAAAGTCCCCACCAATCTCAAAGAACTACAAAGTTTTCTTGGCGTGTGTAACTACTCGAACCAGTTCATAGAGAACTATGCAGACCTTGCAAAGCCACTGACTGAACTCCTAAAGAAAGACGTTCCATTCGTCTGGACTGACAAACAGCAGCAGGCAATGGACGCTCTTATAAACAGGATTAAGTCAGCCCCATGTTTAGCCTACCCAGACTACAACAAAGAGTTTTACTTGGAAGTGGGCTTCTCAGCTCATTGCATAAGTGCAGGTCTATACCAAATACACGACAGAGACAAACGTGTAGTGGCCTACGCCAGCAAAACGATGGCGGGCCCCGAGTTGAGATTCTCAGACTGTGAGAAAGCTCTACTGACCACAGTGTGGGCAGTAAAACATTTCTCCAGCTACATTGGTGGACAGAAAATCATTGTGGAAACACAACACCAGCCAGTGACGTTCCTGAACAGCCAACGCATCAGAGATGGTGTGGTAACAAACTCTCGTGTTGCAACGTGGCTCATGGCGCTTCAAAGTTTTAACCTAGACATACGTTATGGTCAAAACAAGAAGTCACATCTGGGGACAGACTTGGCACTCTGCCAAAAGTGTACACAAGATGTACCAGCGACCCAGCCGTTGGCTGAGGAAAAAACCCCTGTGACTGAAGACCCGAACCACCACTTCTTTGATGACAATATCTGCAAAGATATGACAACATTGTACGTGGATGGATCTTCATTCCTCCGCGACAAAATCTGTAGGGCAGGTGTTGGAGGGGTCCTCCTCCAAGACCAAGAACAGATTACCTTCAGCTACAAATTAGGCTCTCAGACTTCTCAGTACGCTGAGATTGCAGGAATCCTAATAGCTCTCCAGATGGTAGTAGCACGCTCCATCAAGACCCTAGTCATCTGCACTGACTCTAACTATGCTCGTTTGAGTTTCGCTTGTCACCTTGCTGTGTGGAAACAGAACGGTTTCCTAACAAGCGACAGAAAAGTGGTCAAACACAAAGAGCTTTTCATGGCATGTGATCACTTGGTGACATCACACGACTTACAGATCTACTGGAAGAAAGTTCCAGGACATTCTAGAGTCCCAGGCGATGACAAGCACTACAATGACATTGCGGATTCCTTAGCCAAAGAAGGAGCCGACGAAGGTCCTCTATGGTCCTTCGACTCCTCCTGGTTGATCAAGACTCTGTCAACACAACCTGCTGTTGAGGTTATGGCAGTCACACGTGCACAGGCCGCGGCCGGACCTGCTGACAACGCAGTCTCTGTACGGCCTGCACTGACTGACCCAGACATCATCCAACAGCAAAAGTCGGATCCTGCTATCAACTACATGATACTGTACCTGACTGATCCAGACAAAAACACTCCGTCTAAAGACGAACTGGATTCCGATCCAGACCTTAAAGTCCTTTACCAGCTGCGCAAACAGCTAAAACTAATCAAGGGCATCCTAACTTTCGCTCATGGACCAACGTCCTCACCTGTGTTCGTGGTTCCCCATGACCAAAGGGGGGTGATGTTAGTTCATGCCCATGATCTCCCGTCCGCAGGACACAAAGGAGATAAAGCCACGCTGACGGCATTAAAACAAATTGCCTATTGGCCTGGAATGAAAAAGGATGTCAAGGACTACATTGAAGGGTGCGTGGTGTGTGGCCAGTTTCAGCCAACCAGACCACTTCACAGAGCACCACTGCAAAGTAGAGGCATTGCATTCCCATGGTCTGACCTCCAGATCGACTGGGTTGGACCACTCACTAAGAGCTCTAGAGGAAATAAATATTTTCTCACGGTAACCTGTGCATTTACCAAATGGGTAGAATGCCTACCAGCTCCTAACGACACAGCACAAACAACTGCTATGTTGTTAATGAATCATATATTCTCAAGGTTTGGACTTCCCCTTCGGGTGAACTCAGACCAAGGTACACACTTCACAGGTGAAGTGATGAAAGAACTGTGGAAGACGCTAGGCGTCAAGGCCAACTTTCATGTCGGCTACCACCCACAGGCTTCAGGCCAAGTCGAGAGAGCAAACAGAACTGTGGTGAGTATTTTGAAGAAATACGTGGCCGCAAATCACAAGGACTGGGATGTGAAACTCCCTCTGGTCCTCATGGCCATAAGAGCCACTCCACACACATCAACTGGCATCTCTCCCTTCGAGATGATGACCGGTCGACAAATGACTCTCCCTCTACACCTGTTGTACCAACCAGGTGACGCCGTCATGGCGACAGCCTACACTACACAACAATACATGAAAGATTTGAATGTACACCTCAGAAACACTTTTGCTTTCGCCCAGAAAAACCTGGAAAGGTCCGCTGAAGGACGCAAGGCGTACTATGACCAGAAGGCCTCTCACAATGAACTCCAAGTGGGAGACAGAGTCTGGTACTATACGTTCGCCCCAACAACCGGGAAAGGAGAGTCCGGGACCGGAACTCTCGCCCGCAAACTAATGCCCAGGTGGACTGGACCTCATCTGATAACAGACAAAGTGTCCTCAGTCGTCTACGAGATCAAAATCAGCAAAGGCCGTAAAGAGCCAATTGCTAAATGGGTACATCGAAATCAGATCAAACCTTACAAGGCGTTCAATGACTCCACAAAAGACAAAGATCTCACCAACTCACCGACTTCATGGGATAATAAGGTCGTACAAACACAAGTTAGTAAATAAACTAATCAGGTTTAAACTACCATATTTCCCACCCTATAAGTCGCATTGTCCAACTTGAACTTAGAAACGCTAAGTCTAAAACCCACAACAAAAAACTAACCTTAACAACCGTTTAAATCCACGAGATTTGATTTGACCTCGGTCATAAAGTTGAGACCTGTTTTGCTTGTGTGTTGCACTTTGGAATCTGACGACAAGAGTGTGTCGAAGCAGTGAAACGTTGTTTCCGTGTTGTTTAGTCATTACTGTTGTCATTAGTTGAGATATTGTTTGGTTCTGAACACTCCCAGCCAAAAAGGTTTTGTATTAACATTGGTTAATGAATGATATGGATTTAACTATGCCAACATGCAGTTCGTTTTGTTAAGTCTCAATCGTTGAAGAGTCAATGTAGTTTAAAGTTGCTCAAGGTACAATAAACTACACTGGTCTCATAATTTCTAAATTGAACCGATTCGATCGTTTCTATTCTAGATTGTCTATTCATTTTGATGAGTCTCGCCATAGACTTCAAGATTTATTAGGAATACCAAATCCTACGTCGTGCGTCTAAAAGACAACAGACATTTAGACCAAACTATATTTCATTTCTATTTTAGTTTAACCTAAACTAAGTAATGAATGGAGGAATAGTTTGGAATTAGAGGCCTTCGTTACAGAAGCCCTCCAAAATTTTATAGGTACAGATCCCTATATATAATTTTACAGAATTGATCCACCCCTTAATTGGTAATTGTAGCTGATCTAAACCATGATAGCTTACATACCAGGTGCATATAGGTAAGGCTTAATGTAAAATCCCAATCATAAGCCCACCTAAAAAACCACATAATTGCATGACACATAGAACCAGAGTGGCACTGACTGGAAACCAACCAGCCAACAACCTTCGATGTGGGGACCTGCAGCTCCAACGCTTGGTCTTCAACCTTCATCCAAGGGTCGCCTCCTCTGCGTCAATCGAGGGATCCCCTCTACATGCTGATTATGAAAACAATTGTTGCTGATCAATCAACAAAACTAATCGTTGTGGAATTACCGCTGTGGATTATAAGACTTTGTTTCCCAAAGGATCACAGACTTTGTTTGCCAAGAGTTAACAGACTCAGTTTTCCAAGGGATTAAAAGCTTTTCGCAATGGGATTACCTCCGAACAGTATGGAATTTCCAAAAACTTTATGGGATTATAATTTTTGATTTTTCTTTTCCACTTGCTGGATTACTTCAAGATCAAAGACAGTTCAAGGTTTCCTTTCGTGTTGGACCCCATCCCCAAGGACTGGCGATGGCTTCCAAAAGGGGGGAGATGTAGTGGACCTACCCAGGGTCAAATTAAGGTTTTTGAACTGTCCAGTGATGACCTTTACTGACCTCTCAGTAAAGCAAGACATTTACTACAAAATCATTCATTTAGCTATAATCTGATAACATAGTCACCAAAAAGAGACTATTTCTATCTTTGATTTTAGGCTGATGTGATCAAAAGAATAACTTTTGTCATTTTCATGATGTGTGCTTTTAAGCTGTGTTATTCTTTAAGAGTTGTGTTCACTGCGGTGTTAAAGGTGAAATCTCGGGTCACAGAGACCCGACTGTTTTGTTTAGAAATAAGAAGACAGTTTAATCCGTTGTTTTTCATGAACAAGGCTCCAGCTTTCTCTGTCTGTTCCTAAACATTTCCCTCTGCTGCTGGCTGTAACCTTGGGTCCTGATAAGGCAAGTGCACTCCTTTCTTTGTGCCTGCTTTTTAAGTTCTAACTGTGCGAGAACGCTCCAGAGTTGCTGGGAACTTCCAAGAGATGTGAACTTTCCCAAGAGCTGGACACGTGTGGTCAAGAGCTAACGACCGGCGTCTTCAGCTAAGGACTGATAACAGGCTGTTATGAGTCTACTTCGAACAAGCGTAAGATCAAGAACTTTGTCTATTCCTTCCTGGAATAAGTTTATCTTGAAGTCAGAGGCCTGAAGCTGACATATTCTCTGATGACCAAGCAAAACCAGGAGACGTTGGAGACGTAAACCAGAACCTTGCTTGAAGGTATCGTACTGGTCCCCACAAGGATCCGTGCATCTGAAAGGCTACAAGGTCACCTCTTACCGGGCGGTCGTCAAAAGGTAAAGAGCTGTTTACAAAACGTACCTGGATTTTAGCAGAAGTCGGAGGAGAAGTGTCACTCTGGTATCATGCTCATGATAATTTCTTCTTAAATCTTTCCTCCTATTTCTTTCCCCTCTCAATCTAAGCTGGAAACTATATTTAAGCTGAAGAGCCCACAGACTAAATATGTTAACATCCAATATTTATGTCTGTTGTGTTGAATTTAAGTGTGCTGACGTTTTAAATTGAAAGAAAGTGAAATCATGTCAATCAAGTGTAATGGTGTTAATTTAGTTGATTTATTTTAAATAAATGATAGTGTCTTTTTGACATATCAAACTAAGTTAACGTCTTTGTCACTTAATGGCTCTGTTTATTTATCCATCATAAAGATCACAGAGATATTGGGTAAACTGAAAAAGAACAGAATCCGTGAATTTACTATTCAATCTGAATAAGTAAATTAATTAAGGTAAAGAGGTCAGTATTAATATTGACCTCCTCATAACCCTTTACATCTTCATCACATTATTTAGCCACAATGCTGAATTACCTTTTCATATGTTGACTGTTTCAGCTCTCTAACAACAACCATGAATGACAACTGGACTAAGGAACGCATGTAAGAAAAAGAACCATTTGTATTCTTGTTTCCTGAAAACAAGAACCCCTGAGGCGGAAATCAAATATAAAAAGTATAAAAATAAATTAACAGGAATTATAAAAAAAAAACAGAAGAAGGAATATTATAGTAAATTGCTACATAACACACGTGGCGATATGAGAGCAACTTGGAATGTGATGAACAATGTTTTAAACAAACACAAAAAAGAAACGTGTAAGTCCCAATGTTTTGTGAATGAAAATAATGTAATACTAAATGAAAACGAAGTAGCAAATGGATTCAATGATTACTTTGTAAACGTTGGATCAAATCTTGCAAAAACAATTTCTAAAGTGGACAAGGACGTATGTTACTTAATAAAAGGTTGTGAAAATACATTGGTCCTAAAAGAGACTGATAAAGATGAAATAATCATGATAGTTAAAAAAAATTCAGATAAAAGGTCTAGAGACTGGTGTGACATGGATATGATGGTTGTCAAGAACATAATAACTGATGTAATTGATCCGTTCACTTACATTTGTAATCTGTCTTTCACTACGGGCACATTTCCTGATAAAATGAAAGTAGCTAAAGTGGTCCCTATTTTCAAATGTGGTGATAGGGGCAACTTTAGCAATTACAGACCAATATCATTGCTCCCGCAATTCTCAAAAATTCTTGAATTTTTTTTTTCAATCAGATTAGACAATTTTCTTAAAAAGTACAACATTCTAAGTGATAGTCAGTATGGGTTTCGAACACAATATTCAACATCTATGGCTTTAATGGAATTCATGGAACAAATCACCACAGCCGTTGACAACAAACAACATTGTATAAGTTTATTCGTTGATTTAAGGAAGGCTTTTGACACTATTGATCACAAAATTCTCATTAATAAATTGGACAAGTATGGCGTTAGAGGACCTGCACTTGAATGGATAAGCAGCTATCTAAAAGATAGAGAACAATTTGTTCAGATAGAGTAAAATAGATCAAACTTTTGTAAAATTACACGTGGAGTCCCACAGGGTTCAATACTTGGTCCAAAATTGTTTAATTTATATGTGAATGATTTAGTGATGGTGTCTGGACTTCTAAAATGTATACTTTTTGCTGACAAAACTACCTTTTTTTATTCTGGTAATGATTTAAACCAAATGTCTGAATGTTTAAATATGGAATTTGTTAAATTACAAAACTGTTTCAAATTAAACAAACTATCATTAATCTTAGATAAAACTAATTACATGTTATTTAGTAAAAAAAAACTACGGGTTTTTCTCTAAACATTGATGATGTTGAAATAACCAGAGCGAGTGAAATGAAATTCCTGGGAGTGGTGATAGATGATAAGCTCACTTGGAAACAGCAAATTAACTTGGTTAAAACTAAGATATCCAGATCCACAGGTGTGTTGTATAAAGTAAGGGATTTGTTGAATGAAAGAGCGTTGTATTTGCTCTATAATGCCATAGTTGTTCCGCACTTGATTTACTGTATAGAGGTTTAGGGAAAGGCGTGTAAAACCTTGACGAACCCTATATTTATTTTACAAAAAAGAGCAGTGAGAACTATTGCGGGAAAACCTTACTGCCATCCTTCGAATATATTGTTTAAGCAACTTAGGTTGCTTAAGTTTTATGATTTGGTAAATTACAACATTTTGTTGGTAATGTATAGAGCTCATAAAAATTCATTGCCTCCAAATGTTCAAGTAAATTTTGTAAAAAGAATGAGCTGTTACAACCTGAAAGGAATGGAGATTTTTGCAAAGCCAAAATACAGAACAAGTTTGAAAGGACGGTGTGTATCAATCCAAGGGGTTGACTTGTGGAATAGTTTAGAAAATGAAATTAAAACTACTAACTCACTTAGTCTTTAAAAAAATTATTAAAGCTAATATGTTAATTAGATACTAAATACTCAAATTGTCAAATTGTACTAAAACTTAAATGTGTATTCAAATCATGTAAATAGCTTAAATTTTGTATCATTGTTGAGTGGCTTGGAAATGTGTATATTTGATTGAGTTATTTTTATTGATCTCGCTTTTTTTGTTATTATTATAGAAATAAGGGGCAGGTAAAATAAGATTTTTTTCTTCTCCCTGTCTCCTTTCATTTTATGTTTTTTTTTTCATTTGATTGTTAAAATGTAAAAAAGTTTTTTTCTTTACAAAATGTAAAACGAACAAATAAATAAATAAAAAATAAAAATAAATCACTTCATGACACAAAGGTACATCGTGTTAGTTAACTTCAACTCACTTGCCAGCTCAACCAGTTCTCCCACACAGATGTGTCCATGTGTGTAAGTCTTGGCTTGAAGTGTTTTAGCTAGCAGTCATTGCCCTGGAGAAGGGGCAGACCCTGGACAGGTCGCATGCACATCACAAAGCCACATGGACATGAAAAAACAGACAACCAGTCACACTCTCATTCATTACTAGTGACTTCTTAGAGTAGTCAGTCAATGTGCAAAGTTGTATACTCTGGGAGGGAACCATACCTGATGAAAACCTTTGCATGCCGGGGGAGAACATGCTAACTCCAAGAAGAAAGACCCCCAGGTGGTAATCAAACCTGCAACCTACATGCTGTGAGACACAGTGCTAACCACCTGTGCCACTGTGCAGCCCTCTTTACAATACAATAATGGTCAGTCAGGTCATCTGGACAGATTGTTTTTGTGGAAAGACATTTCGCCCTCTATCCGGAAAGCTTCATCAGTCTGTGGAATCCCAAGTAACCTGACCTTTCAGGTCGTAACAGGTCTAGATGACCTGATTGGCCATTATTGGATTTTGTACCTGGATGATTGAGCATTAACTTTTACTTCTTGAACCACTTTGGCTGTGGCAGCCTGCCTGGGAAGAGTTGACGGGAGGCAGGACAGCCCCCAGAAACCATCTTATCACTGGCAAACTGGTCCACTAAAGGAGTGTACTGCTTAGTCTGGAAAACAGTTTATTTGAGACTCTTCAGGCTGATGAAGCCCTCCAGATAGAGGGTGAAACGTCTTTCCACAAAAAAGAATCTGCCCAGATGACCTGATTAACAATTATTGGATTTTGTACCTGGATGACTGAGCACGAACTTTGATGTCTCATTACAATACTCCATCAGCTTGTTTAGTTTTTTATTGATGGACAACTACAGTTAGTATCATTTTTCTAATCATTGTCATCATGCTGAACATTCAGCGTCTCTTAATCGGTGCCTGGATTCAAACTGAGGTAATCTTTATTCTACAGATTCTTCTTCTTTTTCTTTCGGCTTTTCCCTTTTCAGGGGTCGCCACAGCGAGTCATCCTCCTCCACCTCATTCTGTCCTCTGCATCCTATGTCCTCACTCCAACTACCTTCATGTCCTCTCTAACTGCATCCATATATCTCCTCTTTGGCCTTCCTCTGTGTCTTTTTCCTGGCAGCTGCATTTCTAACATCCTTCTACCAATATACCCACTGTCCCTCCTCTGGACATGTCCAAACCATCTCAGTCTGGCCTCCCTAACTTTATCTCCCAGTTGTTCAACATGTGCTGTACCTCTGATTATCTCATTCCTGATCTTATCCATCCTTGTCACTCCTAAGGAGAACCTCAGCATCTTCATTTCTGCTACTTCCAGTTCTTTCTCCTGTCTTTTTGTCAGTGACACTGTCTCCAGACCATACAACATAGCTGGTCTCACCACTGTCTTGTAAACTTTTCCTTTGACCTTTGCTGACACCTTTTTGTCACAAATCACTCCTGAAACTTTTCTCCATCCACTCCATCCTGCCTGGACTCTCTTTTTCACCTCTTTACCACATTCCCCATTTTCCTGGACAGTGGACCCCAAGTACTTGAAGTCCTGCACCTTTGTGACCTCTGCTCCTTGTAGCCTCACTGTTCCACTGGCCTCCCTCTCATTCACACACATGTACTCTGTCTTACTACGGCTGACTTTCATTCCTCTTCTTTCAAGTGAATACCTCCACCTCTCCAAGTTCTCTTCCACCTGTTCCCTGTTCTCACCACATATCACAATGTCATCTGCAAACATCATAGTCCATGGGGATTCCTGCCTGACCTCATCTGTTAGTCGGTCCATCACCAGAGCAAACAAGAAGGGGCTCAGAGCCGATCCTTGATGCAATCCCACCTCCACCTTGAAGCTATCTGTCACTCCTACAGCACATCTCACCACTGTCCTGCTGTCTTCATACATGTCCTGTACCAGTCTAACATACTTTTCTGCCACTCCAGATTTCCTCATGCAATACCACACCTCCTCTCTTGGCACCCTGTCATATGCTTTTTCTAAATCCACAAACACACAATGGAGTTCTTTCTGACCCTCTCTGTACTTCTCTATCAACATCCTCAAAGCAAAGATGGCATCTGTGGTGCTCTTTCTTGGCATGAAACCATACTGCTGCTCACAGATAGTCACCTCTTGTCTAAGCCTTCCTTCCACAACTCTCTCCCAGATCTTCATCGTGTGGCTCATCAACTTAATTCCCCTGTAGTTGCTACAACTCTGTACATCACCCTTGTTCTTAAAAATGGGAACCAGCACACTTCTTCTCCATTCTTCAGGCATTTTCTCACCCTCAAATATTCCATTAAATATTTGAGTCAAAAACCTCACTGCCACCTCTCCAAGACATTTCCAAACCTCCACTGGTATGTCATCAGGTCCTACTGCCTTCCCCTTCTTCATTCTTTTCAAAGCTTTCCGGACTTCACCCTCACTAATCTTTCCCACTTCCTGGTCCACAGTTTCTATGACCTCCACTCTTCTTTCTCTTTCATTCTCTTCATTCATTAGCTCCTCAAAGTAATCCTTCCATCTTCCCATCACACTCTCCTCACTTGTTAGAACATTCCCATTCCCATCTTTAATAAGCCTAACCTGCTGCACATCCTTTCCAGCCTGATCCCTCTGTCTTGCCAATCGGTACAAGTCCTTCTCGCCCTCTTTAGTGTCCAGTCTCCCATACAACTCATTGTACGCCCTCTGCTTTGCCTTAGCTACTTCCCTCTTTGCTCTATGTCCCATCTCCTTATATTCCTGTCTCCTCTCTTCAGTCCTCTCACTGTCATATTTCTTCTTGGCTAATCTCTTTCTTTGAATGGCGTCCTGCACTTCACTATTCCACCACCAGGTTTCCTTATCATCCATTCTCTGTCCAGATGACACACCAAGTACCTTCCTACCTGTCTCTCTAATTACTGTTGCTGTAGTAGCCCAGTCACTTGGAAGCTCTTTCTTACCACCCAGAGCCTTTAACAGCTCGTCTCTGAATTTCTCACAACATTCTTCCTTCTTTAGCTTCCACCATTTGGTCTTCTTCTCTGATTTTACTCTTTTTCTCTTCTTCGCAACAACAGTCATTCTACACACAACCATCCGATGCTGTCTGGCCACGCTCTCCCCTGCCACAACCTTACAGTCTCCAATCTCCCTCAGGTTTCCTCTTCTACACAGAATGTAGTCGACCTGTGTACTCCTTCCTCCACTCTTATAGGTCACTCTATGTTCCTCCCTCTTTTGGAAATAGGTATTGACTATAGCCATTTCCATTCTCTTGGCAAAATCCACCACCATCTGTCCTTCCTGGTTTCTTTCCTTGACACCAAACCTACCCATCACTTCCTCATCCCCTCTGTTTCCTTCACCAACATGTCCATTCAGGTCTGCTCCAATCACCACTCTTTCCTCCCTGGGAATACTCTCTATCACTTCATCCAAATCTTTCCAAAATGTATCTTTCTCCTCCCCATCACATCCAACCTGTGGAGCATAACCACTGACTATGTTTAGCATCAGACCTTCTACTTCTACCTTCAGACACATCACCCTATCTGACACTCTCTTCACCTCTACTACATTTTTTTGCCAACTCCTCCTTCAGGACCACCCCTACTCCATTTCTCTTTCTATCCACACCACGGTAAAACAGTTTGAAACTGCTCCAATACTGCGAGCTTTGCTACCCTTCCACTTGGTTTCTTGGACACATAAAACATCTACCTTTCTTCTCTGAATCATGTCAGCCAGCTCTCTACTTTTGCCTGTCATTGTCCCCACATTTAAAGTTGCAACCCTCAGTCCTACATTCTTCACTTTCCTCTTCTCCCTCTGTCTCCTGACACGTTTCCCTCCTCGGGGTCTTCGACTAACAGTAGTACAATTTCCGCCGGCACCCTGTTTGTCAACAGCACCGGTGGCGGACGTTGTTAACCCGGGCCTCGACCGATCTGGTATGGTTTCACTTTGATGAACTCGCATTATGGTTTTGGCAAGTGTTTTACATCGGATGCCATTCCTGACACAACCCTCACCATTTACCCGGGCTTGGGACCGGCACAAGAGATACACTGGCTTGTGCTGCCTAGTGGCTGGTTTTTATTCTACAGATAACCTTGCTGCAAATAGAGCTAGATTTAGTCCAAAATCCACCACTGCTTTGGCCAGCTTGTGTTCCACTCCAGAATTCATTGTGAAAGAAACAAGAATTGACTACAAGTGGGAAAAAGTCTCTGATAAAGACATCTTGACCTTTTTACATATAATATTGGATTAGACAATGCCAATTTTAATCCAATTGCTCATGAAAGTAATTTTAGTCAGTGCTCACTAACTCTAACTTTGTTAGACCACTAACAGGACCTAACAGTGTTTATGAGTATATATTCTTACAATCGTTCAAAATTTACTAGGGGAAGTGGTGGCGCAGAGCTTAAGAAGGTGAGCTTGTGATCGAAAGATCTCCGGTTCAAGCCCTGGTACCGACAACATCAAGAATGTGGGTGGAATAAGTGAATTAGTCACACCTGTCTCCACCCTCATTTGTCCCACTCTGGGCCCTTGAGCAAGGCTCTTGAGCAAGGCCCTTAACCCCCACCATCTGCTTCCCCGGGCACCCTAGATAGCAGCTCTCTGCTCCACACAGAGGGCTGTGGTAGCTCTGTGGTCTGTGGTTGTGCCAGGAAGGGCATCCGGTGTAAAAACAATTGCCAAGTCTTCGTGCAACTTAGTTCACTGTGGCAACCCCTGAAGAAGGGAGAAGCCGAAAGAAGAAGACAAAAAATTCAAAATGTACTTTGTACTAACGTTTTGACCTGGTAAGAACCAGGATAAGACTTATGGGAGAGTATTTTTGAGCAGGGCACTAAAATATTCAAGATGAATTTTAATAAACTGAATGCAGAGCAGACTAGTGAAGGGCTGAATGCAGAGCAGACTAGTGAAGGGAATGTAGAAATGTAGAATGACTGACACCAGGAAGAAAAAATGCATTGTTGTGAGATTAATCATAAAACACCTTGTGTCCTTTTCACACTGAGAGATAATGAGTAAATAACTCTGCCGAGATTAATTCCTCTCAAACTGGCAATTGTGTGATGCATAAGCTGATTGTGTTTTCCTTTGATAAAAAATAATTCGGCAGAGATAGGAAAGGTTAAAGGGATCAGTGATTTTACAGCTAACCTTCATCCCCTAACACACTAGGTGTATTTACAAGCAACATGACCAAATGAATCATACCAGATATGAAAGCTGTAATGACAAAGTTTATAGATCATCACAAAGTGTCAAAGTAATGTTTCCAGATCAGTGAAATTGCTTCAGTTAGACTCTGCGATTTGCCCCTGTTTTCATTAGATCAGGCCTAGAGGGAATAAAAACAAAGGTTGCTAGCACGAGAAAATAATTTGCTCATGCAAACAGGGAAAAATACTTAATAAAAAATAAAAAAACTCTTCATGTCCTCCTTGAAAAACATTAAAATATATTGAATATCTGAAATCAAATCAAGCAAATTACAACTTTTAAATCTCACAGTCCACTGATTTTATGTGTACTGATACTTAGTATTATATACTGCTGAATATTCCCATGTAAATGCAGAAAAGTTGATCTAAAGTACAGTACAGGCTTGTATTGTAAAGGTGTGTTTACCCAATGAGATGTATAGTACAATATGATTTTAAAGGAATGGTTTGACTTTGCTTGATGGACCTTTGTCAGCAGTCTGTGTCTTCCCTGCAGCAGCAGAATGAGCTCTATTTGGAGAATCACAGAATATCAAAATTCATGCTCAGTAATCATGGTTAAAAAAAATCCAACAAAGTTCCTCTGGACATTTTCTTTTTTTGTTGTTAAAACTTTTAATTTTTAATCCAAAGGACTTCATAAGTCCAAGGAGCCACAACAATCTCAGTCCAATAAGTGGCTTATTCATGTTTCTTTTCCATTAGTGTCATTAGTACCGGTACAGCATGGGTCGACTCGGCTCGGTATGGTACAAGTTGTGTTTCCATTATACTTTCAGTAGGCTAATGGTTCTAGTGGGCGGGTTCGGCTTGGAGCCCACAGGAGCGCATGAGGCCGGGGCATGGACCTGCCAAGTCTACCAACCCTGTGTGCTCCTGTGGGTCAGCAGCAAAGAGGATCTTCCGCGGTGAGAGGCGGAGCTTGGAGCTAGGGAGATGATGCCCTGCCCGGCCTGATGTGGCTCCCAGGCTCCAGTGGAGAGGACTGGGGAGACCGGTAGAGCTCCATCTACCTCGCTCTGAATTTTGTCATTGGCCACCAAGCAGAGAAAACACCTGCACTTCAGCATTAGACCACGGTGTTGTCATTATTGTTTTTAAAATCTTAAAAATAGGACCAGTCGCTCCTCAAATTCGAGTTATTGCAAATGGCGGATCGGGTTGTTGTGAAAACTTCTGAAATAAACATTGACTTCACCCCCTGACCAGTCGGGGACCGACAGTATTCTGATGTCATATTTTAGGGCCAGTTCGACACAGTTGAAACCCAAGAGAAAAGGGCACTGAAAAAGGAACCGGTTCCATGAACCATTGAGAGTGGAAAAGCCTTGGAACCATGCCGAGTTGAGTCGAACCGTGTTGTACCGTTACTACTGTAAAGGGCCAATAGTGGGCCAACAAGTTTTATGGTTATAAGATGGTTTCTGGAGTCCGCCCTCTCTCCCGTCAACTCTTCTGAGGCAGCCATAGCCAATAGTTTAACTCATCTCACAGAAGAGTTAAGCTAACAGTTGGTCAGTGTTTTCAACCATCATATGTTAACTTCAATCTTTAAAAAAAATCATAGATGTTTAAGCAAATGTGACTTCCAAACCTTGACTTGGATAGGACGACATCTATATAGAAATTTAAGGGCATCTGCACTGGACTGTAGGGGTGTAACGGTACGCTAAAATCACATTTCGGTTCAACTACAAGGAGGGCTCGGTTCGGTTTATTTTCGGTTTATTTCGGTACAAAAAAAAAGACAAAATAAAGACTTACAAAATGTTTATTTTGAAAATATGCCAAAAATGTGTTTGTATTGTATTGTAGTAATAAATAAAAGTGACCCATTTGGATGATATTTTAAATAAATAGCACTCTACAATAAATAAACTATATTAACAATACCCTGATGCATGCTCAATAATCCAGGTAGAAAAATCTAAAAAAGCTAAGTCTGGTCCTCTGGACATTCAAAAAACAAAAAAACAAAACAAAACAAAGCAAAAAATTGTAGAAACGTTTCGTCTTTCGTCCGAAAGACTTAAAAATCTTAATAAAAATAAATAAATACAATAACAGTCAGAACCAGAACAATAAGAAGCAACAGACTGTTTACAATCTAACTAATCAAGTTTTTGTCCAGTAGCAGCAGTGTGGCTGTATTTGTCCTCATTACTGTTGTAACAATATTGGCGCTGTAAGGTATTTAAACACTTACTGGGCCACCATTATTGTAGAGATATAGGACTTACTGGTCAGTTTACTGACTTACCTATATTTCTAGATGCGCAGGTCTGAGCAGACTTTCTCTGCACAAACTTGCCACCAATTCGCGAGTTCTTCCTTTTTCCGGTACTAAATTGCTTTTACTGTAATTAGAAAAAATGTAATTTCACGAGAGACTTCAACTTATGTTGGTCTACCAGAAAATAGACCTTTTATTGAAACTATCACAAAAATTACATTAAACATTTGTATCGATATTAGCTCTGATTTAATAACTACGTTGACAAGAATTCAAATTAAAACAAACAGACAGTTAGGAACTTAAACTGTTGGTACATTTACTTGACAGATTAAAAGCTTATGAAAAATAAGAAATAGGAGGAAGAAGATGAAAGCTAAGTTAACTGAAGTTAATTATTTTGAAACAACCAGGGTGGCAAACTTTCCCATACAGGTTTCAGCTGGGCTTCTCACACGTTCAGAACACATCAACGCCTCGTTACCTGTTGACGATACGTCTTGGAGATAAGAGTTGAAGTTTGTGGACACTAACGGACTGTGTTGTCCAGTTCACGTCCAGATGGGCTTCCGCGTGTGTGAGCTGATTCAGACGAGCAAGAAGGACGCTTCTCCCGGCAGGAACAGAGCCAGCTACTGGCTGAACTTTCAAAATAAACTTCCGAAAACAAATTCTTTCAGAAATGAGTGTTTCGAGGCACAGCAAGGCTTTGCCGTGACTCCAGCTGAGACGCGGGTCTGTTTGACACACTGACCGGAACGTCTCCAGCTTTCCCAGAGGAGAGAAGCAAGTTGTCAGTTAGTTCTCTCCAAAGCACTAAAGAAAAAATGCAGGAAATGACCTTTATATGGGAGGCGGGGTCTTCCCCACCTCCTTAATGACTACTGGCTGGTTTTAACAAAATAAGAGATGGGTTTTCATCTCATAGGCAGAATGGTCTCTGAAGGACAACAGGAAAACTGTTTACATAAGCGGCCAGATGGACTGGCCTGTGAGCACAGAGAATATTATGGCTAACTTCATAGACAAAACAGAGAAGGAAGTTGCACAGCCTTTACGTCCCAGATTCAGAACCTGCTTGTTCTGCAGAAATAACCAACAGAAGGGTCAAAACTCATGCAAGTAACAGATCATCATTGAAATGACAAAAATATACTGTAGATCAATTCTGAATTAACACACATTAAAGAGAAAGTTCAATCTGATTAATTAGTGTCCATTAATCCAAAATAATTGTAACAAATAGTGTCCACTCGTCTCCTTGAGGGCTTCAAGAAGGTGTAACACTTAGAGTTTCAAAGAGATGCAGAGAGGTGTACTTGAAGGTCAAGCCTACAATATCAGAGATTAGGTGTATCACTACAGTCCCCCTTTTTGGAAGTCATCGCCTGTCCTTGGAGATGAGTTCCAACACGAAAGGATACCACCGAATGTCTCTGACCTCTATGTAATCCAGCAAGTGGAAAAAAAATCAAAAAAGTTCAAAATTATACTCCCATAATGTTTTTGGAAATTCCATACTGTTCGTAGGTAATCCCATTGCGGTAAGCTTTCAATCCTTTGGAAAACATAGTCTGTTAACCCATGGAAAACTGAGTCTGTGATCCCTTGGAAAACAAAGTCTTATAATCCACAACGGTAAATCCACAACGATGGGGGTTATTGATTTCATCAGCAAGAATGGTTTTAATCAGCATGTAGAGGGGATCCCTCGATTGAAGCAGAGGAGGCGGCCCTTGGATGAAGGTTGAAGACCAACGTTGGATCAGCAGGTCCCCACATCGAAGGTTGCAGGCTGGATGGCTTCCAGTCGGTGCCACCCTGGTTCAATGTGTCATGCAATTATGTGGTTTTAGGTGGGCTTATGATAGGGATTCTACATTAAGCCTTACCTATATGCACCTGGTATGTAAGCTATCATGGATTAGATCAGCTACAATTACCAATTAAGGGGTGGATCAATGCTGTAAAAATCAGATATAGGGATCTATACCTATAGAAATGTGGAGGGCTTCTGTAACGAAGGCCTCTTCATTCAAACTATTCCTCCATTCATTATTTAGTTTAGGTTAAACTAAAATAAAAAAAATGAAATCTAGTTTGGTCTAAATGTCTGTTGTCTTTTAGACGAACGACGCAAGATTTGGTATTCCCTATAAATTTTGAAGTCTATGGCGAGACTCATCAAAATGAATAGATCTAGAATAGAAACGATCGAATCGGTCCTACCTAAATGATTGGGAGGTCAGTGTAGATTATAGTACCTTAAGTAGTATTGATCTACAATGACTCTTCAAAGATTGAGATCTTTAACAAAATGAACAGCATGTTGGCATAGTTAAATCCATTTAAGTCTTCAACTTATCAACAATCAAACCTCTTTTGGCTGGGAGTGTTCAGAAAACAATAACAACTTCAATAACACAAAAGTAGCAATTAAGCAACTAAAAACAACGTTTCACTACAACAAACTCACTCTGGTCGTCAGATTCCAACGTGTCACACACAAGAAAAACAGTTCTTAGCTTTATAACCGATGTCAATTAAATCCTGCAGATTTAAACGGTTGTTAAGGTTAGTTTTTTGTTGTGGGTTTTATGCTTAGCGTTTCTAAGTTCTAGTTGGAACGGTTTCTTTTCGCAACTAGTATAGTTTAAACTGTTTAGTTTATTTACTATCCTGTGCTTGGACGACCTTATTTTCCCATGAAGTCTGTGAGTTTGCGAGATCTTTGTCGTTTGTGGGGTTATTGAAATCTTTGTCCTTGACATGGGCATGACCTAACATCACCCCCCTGTGGTCATGGGGGACCACGCGCACAGGTGTGGACGTCCGTCCATGGGCACGAGTTAGGATGCCATTGTTTAGTTCAGGCTGTTTGCGCAGCTTAGAGTAGACAGTACGCAGGAACTTCTTAGGTTTCGGCCAACGTATCTCTGTACGTTTACCTCTTTCTGCGTAATTCAGGTGTGTCACAACCGTCTGCGCCGTCGCAGGCGTGCCTCTGTCGTTGTGATGTATGTCTTCCCACTTCATGAATGAAGAGGTGCTCTTTGAGTCTGTAAGAACTATGTCATCTCTGAGTAGTTCTAGATTCAAATGCTCTGGAACCAAGGTTTCATTGAAAGCTTGGCTGATAGCCGAATTACCTGTCCCAAAGGACAGTATAGCGTTCTCTGTGTGTGATCCTTGGATCTCTACACCGTCCTCTACCCGTGGTAGGAAGTGTGATTCTGCACCCCTTTTGTTTGAGGAGGGGTCCTCAAAATCTGTAACCATGAAGTCCAAGTGACTGTCATCGTGTGGTAGACCATCACTTTCAGGACGCAGATGTCCTTGAACCAAGACTACACTGAAAGCATGGTTGTTTGCCGCATTACCTGTCCCATAGGACAGTACAGCGTCATCGGTGTGGGACCCTTGGATCTCCACACCTTCTTCTACCGGTGGTAGGTAGTGCTCAGTGAGTGCTGAAGGTGTCAGCTCGCAGAAGAGGTTCTCGTGTTGGGCCAGAGTCTGGTCCAATTGTTGAGTCTCCTCTGTCTCACCAGTAATTGGAGGTTCACTTACCGGGCTCGTGGTCTCAGTTGGGGAATCCCATGTGACCTCAGCGGTACCTGTTGTTAGACAGTCAGTGTCCTGACCTTGGGGAGGTACCTCGATTGGCAGTGGACTGCTCACTGTGGCCCACATTGTCTGACTGCCATAATCTATAATCGCTTCAAAGCGACTTATAAAATCTTGGCCGACCAGAAATGGGAAGGAGTCCACCGTAGACACATGTACCGGATGGCAAATTGTCGTCCGCCAATCTGCATGTGAACCATGGCAATAGCTGTCAGGGTTGTACCCATTTCTGAGAGTCCTCGCAACTCTATAGCACATTCTGTCAGGAGTATCTCTCTGCCAACACTGTTAGCGGCGGTCTGTAGCCTCTTAAACAGCTCGGCTGACATGATAGTCACGTCTGATCCGCTATCCAGGAGTGCTTCTCGCGCGAAGACCCCTTCCAGTCTGAGCGGCAGGTAAGCTTTCTTAGCGTGCCCCATTCTCATAAATTTACACAGAAACCTTCTAGGTTTAAGCACATGCTCCTGTGTACGTGTAACTCTGTCTGTGTAATCTTCGTCACTGTCAGCATCTTGATGGCTGTCTGCCTCATGACCTTCAGGATGTGGATTTTCAGCAATTTGTTTGCTATCAGCATCTTTATTTTTAGGATGCTCATCATCAGCAATTTGTTTGCTGTCTGCGGCTTTGTCAATGTTGATGATGTTGTCAACTGTGTGCACTGAATCGTTGCAATAGGCAGTGCTGCGCATCGCTTCATCAGGTTGAACAACGTTGTTTGTGTTATCATCAAGGACAACGTCACACGTTGTGTCAGCTTGGTCAACCACTGTAAAATTCAAATCATTTGACAAACAACTCACAACCTCAGTCACGTCCACGCGCGGAGGCGCCGTTTCCATAATCTGGAGCATGTGTGACTCATTGCATGTCTCGAACTGTGCAGTTCGAGGGGAAGGGACAGGAGGGCCGCTTCTCGTGGGTACATGTTGGGACCGACCATTGTTCAATGGTTCACGGTGCCCATGCAACCTCCTTCGAATCTCACCCACTGTGAGACCCATGAGAGAACTCTTTTGGTTCGATCCGAACCATCTAGGTTCATCTAGAGAGCGAACACCAGCCTTTTGTGGTCCATTGCTCATCTCAGGGTTCTCGACCTGAGGGGCAGGGGGTTCAGAACTCCCCGTGAACCGATCAGAGTCAATGTTCCAGCTGGACACAATCTGTGGTTTGTTATCATGAAAAACATATATACTCTCGCACTCTGTAGGAGAGGGAACCTCTTCTATTTCCTGCGAGTGGGATGTGACCTTTTGACCTGGGCACACCACTGAGGGTGTTTTTCGTCGTTCGAGCATGTCAAAAATTTCCATAGCACATTGTTTAATTTCTGCTTTGCAATTAACATGGAAGCGAACACATTTCTTCTGGAAAGGCATGAGATTCTTAATGAAAATACCTTTAAACTCCTCATCCTCCTCTAGTCCAAGGACAGTTTTGCCACCGGAGTAGACAGACATCAGCCTGTCGCAGAACGACAGGGGATTTTCCCACTTATCCTGACAGACTTCCACCGCAGCTAAGTAATTAGCATACGCTGAAGCAGATGTCCATCTACGTGCGATAAAAGAGGAGGCCCCATCAGGTGATGCACCTGTTTGAACGTCCATCTTTGTACTTATGTTCTGTGAAAAATCAAGTAAAGTGGGTCCTATTGCACAGTGTGCAGTCTCACCATGTGATGCCTGCGGCAGTCAACATGGAGTCCAAGATGTGAGATCAAATAAAAATCAGTGATTTTTATTAATTTGTCAACCCATGAGACGACCATCAAGGTCGGCTATTATTGTGTGATTCCTGTGAAAATCAAGACAAAAAAATGCCTCATCTGTGTTATTTTAAACATGCAGTTTAAAATAAACAGGGACAGACAGCTTGTTCTGCACAGAATTGATGATAAAAGTGTCAAGTTTTATCAAAAAGCAGACAAGTCTGTATTACATCTGTGCAACTGTTCTGCCATCAACATTCGATTATATGTGAAAATCAAATGAAAGGGTGCTGTGTCCTCCACATTTCAAAATGTACACTATTCAAAAACAGGAAAGTTGAAATGCATACTGGAATACATGAACCATATTCTTCATAACACCCAGCAGATGGGGTTACAGCGCTGGATAAGTTTACCACAGCGACTGCAATTCTCTTTCTGACCGCTATAGAGGCGCTGTTGTCACCTGTGAGCGAAGCTGCAGCTTCAATCATTCACATACGTCTAACAACGGGCCAAAAGCATCAATCAGAAATATCTAAAGCGTCACGTGATATAGCTCTAGAACCCCAGTCTATAACAGACGATTCGATGTGAGTAACATCGTTCAGGACAGGTAATGTGATCCTTTAAACTGCGTTTAAAAGAAAGCGGTCGGACCCATAAATCAGCTGCAACTCCCGGTGTCACGTGACCTGGTCACATGGCGATCGGCAGTTTCAGAGCAACTGACTCAATCCACCCATTAAAATCTCAAAAACACAGCGTTTAAACAGTCTTTTCAATGACAGTAAAGGACAAACAAGCATGGAAACTTGTCTGGGACAAACAGCCGAAGTGAAAGTTGAGGAGGATGTGAGCTCCTCACTCCTTCAAGCGTCAACACCTACAGCGAAATCAACCAATAACAGCGAAGACAGAACTGTAGTTCTAAAACCCAAGTGTTCATGGGAAATTGAGTCTTCTAACCCTAACGCCACCCACGTGTGACGCGCCGTTCGAGCGGTGTGTTCACGGACCTGCGGTCGGTCGAACAAGAGCGTGGAACGGACTTTTTAACGTTCTAAAACAGTCATAAATATCGCAAAACACTGCGGTTAAGCCAGTCTTCGACGATATCACGTGCATAGAACCCAAACAACACAGATAAACTGTCAGAAAAGTGTGCAAAAATGAATCTGACAACCAGAGTCTACAGAAACCAACTTTTTTGAACACGACACACAATGGACCAATCACAGCGCTTTAAGCAGCCGTCTTGCCTCGGTAATGCTAACGTTTAGCTCGACCCAAAGTACTGGACACTCTATCACAAAATAAACGTATTTTTACACCGCAGAAAATTCTGTAAATGAGCTCAACACATCCAGGCTAGCTCCCACGTCTCCCAGAGAAGGTAGCACGCTAACTGTGTACAACAACAGACTTTACGTCACTCGGAACCGGATCCCGTCCGGTCCAAGCTGAGAGGGTCCAATCGAACCTCACAACACACGTTGTAACAGAAAAAGGCACTCAATGGAGCAGCATAATAATGTGTGACACAGCTTTTCAACAGCAATCCGCAGAAGTAATAAAATGAAGCAGTGGTGACACGGCGGTCACAACAATGAAAAATGCATGCAACCTCGCGACACGTAATAAAACGTCTCACAAACACAGACAAAACATTCATCCGCAGCTTCAATCATACGTTGAAATGTGAAAGAAAAGATAATTCTAACGGGAAACGCACCAGACAATGCCACGATTAGCAATCTCTGAGACACTCACCAGCCAAAACTATTCTATAAGTCCACAACAGGATGCAAACTATGCCAACAAATACCGTGACAATAAGCTACACAAAACAACTTAATAACCGTTCTAGGAACGCGGACGAGCCACCAAAATGTAACAATATTGGCGCTGTAAGGTATTTAAACACTTACTGGGCCACCATTATTGTAGAGATATAGGACTTACTGGTCAGTTTACTGACTTACCTATATTTCTAGATGCGCAGGTCTGAGCAGACTTTCTCTGCACAAACTTGCCACCAATTCGCGAGTTCTTCGTTTTTCCGGTACTAAATTGCTTTTACTGTAATTAGGAAAAATGTAATTTCACGAGAGACTTCAACTTATGTTGGTCTACCAGAAAATAGACCTTTTATTGAAACTATCACAAAAATTACATTAAACATTTGTATCGATATTAGCTCTGATTAAATAACTACGTTGACAAGAATTCAAACAGTTAGGAACTTAAACTGTTGGTACATTTACTTGACAGATTAAAAGCTTATGAAAAATAAGAAATAGGAGGAAGAAGATGAAAGCTAAGTTAACTGAAGTTAATTATTTTGAAACAACCAGGGTGGCAAACTTTCCCATACAGGTTTCAGCTGGGCTTCTCACACGTTCAGAACACATCAACGCCTCGTTACCTGTTGACGATACGTCTTGGAGATAAGAGTTGAAGTTTGTGGACACTAACGGACTGTGTTGTCCAGTTCACGTCCAGATGGGCTTCCGCGTGTGTGAGCTGATTCAGACGAGCAAGAAGGACGCTTCTCCCGGCAGGAACAGAGCCAGCTACTGGCTGAACTTTCAAAATAAACTTCCGAAAACAAATTCTTTCAGAAATGAGTGTTTCGAGGCACAGCAAGGCTTTGCCGTGACTCCAGCTGAGACGCGGGTCTGTTTGACACACTGACCGGAACGTCTCCAGCTTTCCCAGAGGAGAGAAGCAAGTTGTCAGTTAGTTCTCTCCAAAGCACTAAAGAAAAAATGCAGGAAATGACCTTTATATGGGAGGCGGGGTCTTCCCCACCTCCTTAATGACTACTGGCTGGTTTTAACAAAATAAGAGATGGGTTTTCATCTCATAGGCAGAATGGTCTCTGAAGGACAACAGGAAAACTGTTTACATAAGCGGCCAGATGGACTGGCCTGTGAGCACAGAGAATATTATGGCTAACTTCATAGACAAAACAGAGAAGGAAGTTGCACAGCCTTTACGTCCCAGATTCAGAACCTGCTTGTTCTGCAGAAATAACCAGCAGAAGGGTCAAAACTCATGCAAGTAACAGATCATCATTGAAATGACAAAAATATACTGTAGATCAATTCTGAATTAACACACATTAAAGAGAAAGTTCAATCTGATTAATTAGTGTCCATTCTTCCAAAATAATTGTAATAAATAGTGTCCACTCGTCTCCTTGAGGGCTTCAAGAAGGTGTAACACTTAGAGTTTCAAAGAGATGCAGAGAGGTGTACTTGAAGGTCAAGCCTACAATATCAGAGATTAGGTGCATCACTACACTGTACTCACAACTTCTTGGACCTGCTCCTCCAAGTGGGACAGGTCCTGGAAAAGTTCAGAGTTCAGTTAAGTTCAGTCATCACACACTTCTTAGCTGCAGGTGATCTCTGGTGGATGTCTGTCCCTGAAGTGGACAAAGAGAGCAGCTACCTCTGTCCCAGACTTGTAATAAAACAAAGAGATTAAAAAAAAGTTAATAAGATTATGATTTTAAACAAAAAAAGATTATTTAGATAATAATAATAAAATAACAATACCTCTTCTTGAACGGTTGAAGCTCTCACTCATCTCATCAGGGCTTTAATCAGCTCCAGGGCTTGTTGACAATACAGTTTTTTCATAAAGAGCTGAACTTTTTGAGTGATGGATGTCTCGTAGCGGTAGCGAGGATCAGTAACTTTAAAGCCTGCGCATATAACAACATTCAGACTTAGATTCAGAACTCATACAGTTTGTGTTATTGCTCTGGACCGATCTGATTTACCTGAAGAAGTAGTTTAAATGCAACTGCCGTGTTGTTAGCGCACTTTGTAACAGCTGCGGTTTCTTCGTTCACATTCCGATGACGTAGTTTCAAACGCGTTCACGTTAGACGTGTTGTCTGCTGCAGAGTCGTCCACACACACAGCTTTGAATGTGCGCTCGTCTTAACAAGAAAGCCATAACGTTCCCAAACAGGAGACCGGAGCGAGCAGCTAATGGCTAATAATGCTGCGCGTGCTGCGCTATAATAGCTCCGTGCTGAAACGCGCCCAGGAAATTTTGTTCCGCGGCATATATATTAACGTTCAATGAGTGAAAAAAATAACAGAAATGGTACGCAGGTGGACCGAACCGAACGTGGCATACCGAAACGGTTCGGTACACCCATGTGTACCGTCACATGCCTACTGGACTGGGTGTCTTACAATAATCTCCTGTGTGAAGAAGTTATTGCAAAACAAAACAGAAGAAAAACAGGTCTGTACAGACGCATCAGTGACCTAATAATAATGTAGTCTTATTGGCGCATGTTGTCACATTTACTCATGCCTCAGGTTGAAACTGTGATGGTAAATGATTACCGTATTCGCCGTTGTATTATACGCTCCGGTCTGTAATACGCTTTGACCAATTATTGGAAATAAACCAGAAAAAACCGTACATAATACGCTTCAGTGTTTAATACGCATCTATTATGCATCACCGCTACGCGACGTATCAACGCCTCATTTGCCCTGCTTAAAATGGCGGCGACAGAAGCGAGCAAGTATGAAGAACTTGACAAGGAAACACGGTAAAAACTATTATTTCTTTGCTAGAAAAAATTTATTTCTTAGGTGACTTTATAGTACACGGTCTCCTGAGCTTAACCAAATGTGAAATCAGCTGGTCTGAGCTGGATTTAAAAAAAAATAGTTTGCCGATTTGCACACAGGCGATTCGGATGCTTTATTTCTTTAAATTTAGCTAAATAAACGCTTAAAAAAATATATTTCTTAGCTGACTTCATAGCACACGGTCTCCTGAGCTTAACCAAATGTGAAATCAGCTGGTCTGAGCTGGATTTAAAAAAATAGTTCGCCGATTTGCATACAGGCGGTTCGGACGCTTTCTTTCTTTAAATTTAGCTAAATAAACGCTTAAAAATATATTTCTTAGCTGACTTTATAGCACAAGGGTGTCATGAGCTTAACCAAATGTGAAATCAGTTGGATTTAAAAATCTGCGGTGTGGTTTATGAGTTACGGTATCTTGCAAACAAAAACAGCGAACCTCACAGCTAAATGCAGCTACATCCAGAGCAGGGGGCGGGCAGCGACAGAGTCAGTCCGACCAGAGGAGGCTTTTTTCGGACACATGAGCTAGAAACGGTCTGGAAGTGGCCCTCCTCTTCCTCTTCGCTCTCTGAGTCCTCTGCTGCTGCCCATAGCGCCCATAGCGGCCGAAACTGGTACTGCACCATTTTTGCCCAAAATGAAAAACAGCGATATCAGAGCGAAAAATGGGTCTAAAAATATGGGGAAAAAATCCATAGATAATACGCTTCGGTGTATAATACGCAGGACATTCAAATGAGCAACAAAAAAAACGCGTAT
This sequence comes from Garcialebias charrua, assembly GCA_038048925.1. NCBI lineage: Eukaryota > Metazoa > Chordata > Actinopteri > Cyprinodontiformes > Rivulidae > Garcialebias > Garcialebias charrua. The sequence goes on from JBBPBX010007452.1 coordinate 27,508, forward strand.
TATACACCGACAAATACGGTATTTTGTTCTGAGTACTTCTTTCTTTAACCATCTCTGGCTTATCACCAACATGTTAAATATTTTGTCATGGGAACATGAATCAATCATGTCACTTTAGAATTTCATTTACTCAGTGAGAGGAAAAGTTTGTTGCGCATCTTGCAGGTGTGATGTTTATTTATGGGTTTGTGCTTTAATGAGAAGAAGGTAGCAACAGAAGATCCCTCTCTGGAAGTGTGATGAGGCAGACCTGCAGCTCTTGGAGGTCAGAAATCAAAGCAGACTGTCTCATTTGCAGATCTTACACACATGCAGTTTCATAGCATATTCAACTCTTCTTTATGTTGCTGAACTTACCAGGAATATTTTCTTCACACACACACACATCCACAGATCTTCCTGGGAGCCACATTGCCTTTGTTGTCCTTCCTGTAATTTATTCACTGCAGGGCACAGTGACACATTTATAAGTAGACTAATGAGGGAATCTGAAACAACCACAAACTCTACTTTATACATTCAGAATTTACTGATTGTGAGACACAGGGAAGCTTTAGCATCCATAAATGAGTACACAAAGAGGACTAGTTGATGAAATTCTGTGTTTAACTATTTCCCCACACCATAATATTTATCAGGCAATAAGCATCCAGAACCAGCCTGGTTAGTGACGTGTAAATGAAAGAGTCACTCATTTAGAAATGCAAATGTTTGTACGAGTCTGGTCTCTGAAAGCAGCGGAGCACAACAACAGGCTGTGAAGAATGGAAATGTATTCAAAGCCCTGTCAACATTTGTTCTTAGATGAAATTTGCTATTCCTGCACAAATTTATTAATTGCTACATTTGGTGCTCGTGGAGGCTTTTGTTGTTATTGTTGTTGTCCTTTGGCTGCTTGTCTGGGCCAATTATGGACGATCCTCCTGGGAGTGGACTGGACCCTTCAGATGTCTGCTGTAATGTATTGATTCTTTTCATCTTCAGCTGCTAGTGTGATGTGTGTGTGTGTGTGTGTGTGTGTGTGTGGGGGGGGGGGGGTAAACATGCTCATGTGTATGTTTGTCAAAGAGACGAGAGAGGGTGCCTGTGTGTAACGAGTGGATCTCATTTACACCGGTCCCCTCACCCAACCAGGCAGGCCAGATGCTTGGTTTCATGTGCTTGTTTCCTTCCTCGTCCTTTCTTGGCTTTCTCACATATGCTCGTTGCATTCTGTCATTATCATTCTCCGACACATCCAAGTCATTTTCTATTTTTATATTATTGGATGCTATCTTTAGACTCTAACCCTCCATCTTTGTCTGTCTACCTTTGTCTGCCCACTCTTTCATTGACAATTTTTCCATATTATTTTCGGTATTTTTATTTTTATTTCCCAATCATTCACTCTGAATTTGTGTTAATAGCCTTTTCACCCACTTTTTGTCCAAATTCAAGCTCTATTTCTTTTATTTTGCTCTATCAGCTGGTGTAAATTCAGAATGCCACCCACCAAACTAGGCTGTAAAAGACAAGAATCAATGAAAACAAAGGCCATCTGGTGCATCTGGGGATAAAAACCCTTTAACAACATCTTGAAGGCATAATTAAAGGCTTTCAGCCAATAAACATGGCATTTATGAAGTTTTTATTACTTGGGCTTCATAGTGGGTAAATGTGATCCTTTAGTGATGGCACACCAACCAAGTTGTAAGTATTTAACAAATCCTCTTGTTAGAGGAAATCATAAATATGTCACAAACACTGTTTCTTAATTTATTTTACCATTTATATCTACTATAAATCATTTAATAAACACTTTTTGATTATTAATGAAATACTTGTTGCTTTGTTTGGAATCCATAACGTAGGGCTCCAGGTTCATACTTGTTTAAACTAGAAGTCCCAGAGAAGGGTCATTTAACATTTCTACCTTTGGAACCCAGAGATGGGTCGAGTGACCTGAAGGATTTTAGCTAACATCCTATAATGAGCTGTTAACAGACGCTTTTGTTTTGTAAATAAGGCCATTACTGGCGCACCACAGGAGGGGGCACGCTTAACACTAATTTGACTAAAGCCCCCAGTATACTGTTCTTTGTGCACAGCACCGCTGGACTGGCGTGAGCTGCGCGCAGGCAGTTCATATTACACTCTGTGCAAGCGCAGCTCTCTGGAGTGCAGGCTACAGGACAAATTGAGGTCTCTGATTGGTCATTTGCTGACACGCGAGGCAGTTTATCAACGCGCGCGCGTAGGCGTAGTAAAATTGGAGCTTGGCGCGTTCACGCCCGCGATCAAAGGCTTTTGCCGCGGCGCTCCCACGGCGCTCCCACGGCGCCGAGCGGCGTGAGGCAAAAGAAACAGGTATATTGGGGCCATAGAAGTCCCAGAGAAGGGTCATTCAACAATTCTACCTTTGGAACCCAGAGACGGGTCGAGTGACCCGAAGGATTTTAGCTAACATCCTATAATGAGCTGTTAACAGGCGCTTTTGTTTTGCAAATAAGGCCATTACTGGCGTACCACAGGAGGGGGCACACTAATTTGACTAAGGCTGCGCTTTTTTGCGCAAGTGAACTTGGCTTCTGAATCCCCCGGTCCCTTTCAGTGGGCTACATATGTTGGTCCGTCACTTGACCTCGGGTCATGTGACCTATGTCGGTCCGTCAGTTTACCTCAGGTCATGTGACCTATGTCGGTCCGTCAGTTGACCTCAGGTCATGTGACCTATGTCAGTCCATAAGTTGACCTCAGGTCATGTGACCTGTGTCGGTCCGTCAGTTGAATTCATGTCGTGTGACCTGTGTCGTTTTGTCAGTTGACCTCAGGTCATGTGACCTGTGTTGGTACGTCAGTTGACCTCATGCCGTGTGACCTGTGTCGGTCCGTCAGTTGACCTCAGGTCATGTGACCTATGTCAGTCCGTCAGTTGACCTCAGGTCATGTGACCTGTGTCGGTACGTCAGTTGACCTCATGCCGTGTGACCTGTGTCGGTCCGTCAGTTGACCTCATGTCGAGTGACCAGTGTCGGTCCATCAGTTGACTTCATGTCGTGTGACCTATGTCGGTCCGTCAGTTGACCTCAGGTCATGTGACCTGTGTCGGTCAGTCAGTTGACCTCAGGTCATGTGACCTGTGTCGGTCCGTCAGTTGACCTCAGGTCATGTGACCTGTGTCGGTCCGTCAGTTGACCTCATGTCGTGTGACCTGTGTCGGTCCGTCAGTTGACCTCAGGTCATGTGACCTGTGTCGGTCCGTCAGTTGACCTCAGGTCATGTGACCTGTGTCGGTACGTCAGTTGACCTCATGCCGTGTGACCTGTGTCGGTCCGTCAGTTGACTTCATGTCGTGTGACCTGTGTCATTTTGTCAGTTGACCTCAGGTCATGTGACCTGTGTTGGTCCGTCACTTGACCTCAGGTCATGTGACCTGTGTCGGTCCGTCACTTGATCTCATGTCATGTGACCTGTGTCGGTCTGTCAGTTGACTTCATGTCGTGTGACCTGTGTTGGTCTGTCACTTGACCTCAGGTCATGTGACCTGTGTTGGTCCGTCACTTGACCTCAGGTCATGTGACCTTTGTCGGTCCGTCAGTTGACCTCATGTCATGTGACCTGTGTCGGTCCGTCAGTTGACCTCATGTCGTGTGACCTATGTCGGTCCGTCAGTTGACTTCATGTCATGTGACCTGTGTCGGTCTGTCAGTTGACTTCATGTCGTGTGACCTGTGTTGGTCTGTCACTTGACCTCAGGTCATGTGACCTGTGTTGGTCCGTCACTTGACCTCAGGTCATGTGACCTTTGTCGGTCCGTCAGTTGACCTCATGTCATGTGACCTGTGTCGGTCCGTCAGTTGACCTCATGTCGTGTGACCTATGTCGGTCCGTCAGTTGACCTCAGGTCATGTGACCTGTGTCGGTCCGTCAGTTGACCTCATGTCATGTGACCTGTGTCGGTCCGTCAGTTGACCATGTCATGTGACCTGTGTCGGTCCGTCAGTTGACTTCATGTCATGTGACCTGTGTCGTTGTGTCAGTTGACCTCAGGTCATGTGACCTATGTTGGTACGTCAGTTGACCTCATGCCGTGTGACCTGTGTCGGTCCGTCAGTTGACTTCATGTCGTGTGACCTGTGTCATTTTGTCAGTTGAACTTAGGTCATGTGACCTGTGTTGGTCCGTCACTTGACCTCAGGTCATATGACCTGTGTCAGTCCCTCAGTTGACCTCATGTCATGTGACCTATGTTGGTCCGTCAGTTGACTTCATGTTGTGTGACCTGTGCTGGTCCGTCACTTGACCTCAGGTCATGTGACCTGTGTTGGTCCGTCACTTGACCTCAGGTCATGTGACCTATGTTGGTCCGTCAGTTCACCTCAGGTCATGTGACCTGTGTCAGTCCGTCACTTGACCTCAGGTCATGTGACCTGTGTCGGTCAGTCAGTTGACCTCAGGTCATGTGACCTGTGTCGGTCCGTCAGTTGACCTCAGGTCATGTGACCTGTGTCGGTACGTCAGTTGACCTCATGCCGTGTGACCTGTGTCGGTCCGTCAGTTGACCTCATGTCGAGTGACCAGTGTCGGTCCATCAGTTGACTTCATGTCGTGTGACCTATGTCGGTCCGTCAGTTGACCTCAGGTCATGTGACCTGTGTCGGTCAGTCAGTTGACCTCAGGTCATGTGACCTGTGTCGGTCCGTCAGTTGACCTCAGGTCATGTGACCTGTGTCGGTACGTCAGTTGACCTCATGCCGTGTGACCTGTGTCGGTACGTCAGTTGACCTCATGCCATGTGACCTGTGTCGGTCCGTCAGTTGAACTCATGTCGAGTGACCAGTGTCGTTCCATCAGTTGACTTCATGTTGTGTGACCTATGTCGGTCCGTCAGTTGACCTCAGGTCAAGTGACCCGTGTTGGTCCGTCAGTTGACCTCATGTCGTGTGACCAGTGTCGGTCCGTCAGTTGACTTCATGTCATGTGACTTGTGTCGTTTTGTCAGTTGACCTCAGGTCATGTGACCTGTGTTGGTCCGTCACTTGACCTCAGGTCATGTGACCTGTGTCGGTCCGTCACTTGATCTCATGTCATGTGACCTGTGTCGGTCTGTCAGTTGACTTCATGTCGTGTGACCTGTGTTGGTCTGTCACTTGACCTCAGGTCATGTGACCTGTGTTGGTCCGTCACTTGACCTCAGGTCATGTGACCTTTGTCGGTCCGTCAGTTGACCTCATGTCATGTGACCTGTGTCGGTCCGTCAGTTGACCTCATGTCGTGTGACCTATGTCAGTCCGTCAGTTGACTTCATGTCATGTGACCTGTGTATGTCCGTCAGGTGACGGACAACAATAGGTCAAGCATGTTTTAGAACACAGCAATGGACCACCTGCATGTACCGGCACGTACCGTATATACATGTGCCAAGGACAAGGAGAGAGACAGTACTTGTAAGCAAAATAATTTATTTGACAGAACATCAAAGTTACAGGATAGTCAGCACAGCAGAATAAGACAATTTTATGCATAAAACTGTTCTGGAGCAGACAAAGCTTTCCGTTCAGTGGATGTCCCAAAATGTTCAACTGTGAGATAACTTCAGGGTCTGTTATGTGTGAATTCAGGTCAGGGCCTCTCTTCTGACTAAAGGCCTTGTTATACTCGGCAAGACGGCCTGTCGCACGTCTTTTACCCCCCGTTGAGTGAGCAAACATTGCGCAACTTTTGGCCGCACTCCCGCTGTGATCCCCCGGTGACAGCGCGTCGTGTACATAGCCCCCAGTCAGAACTCCGAGACGCCGACGATGCGGCTCGCAGCGTGTGATTGGTTCAAAGTTTGTGGGCGTTTTTTGTTTTTGCTTTGACAGACATGGATAGTTTTGAATTAAACTTGTCTGTGTGTGCGCGCGCACGCAAACCGTGCGCCTCAGCACACTTTGCGCATTGCACCCAACACACACACACACACACACACACACACACACACACACCAATACACATATATATATATAAATATAATATATATATATATATATTTACGCGCGCGCACACAAAAGCATGCGCGCCTGCATGCACCCTTTAAAAAAAGCAAACTCCGCTGTTAAACAACAAGCCGTGGTGGTCTAGTGGTAAACACGTTGCGTTGCCACTCCAAAGGACGTGAGATCGAATCTCACATGGTTGAGTTTTTTTTTTATAATACGGTTATACGGGTACAGCGTGCAAAACTGTAACTAAAGCCTATTTTTATTTTACAGAAGAGAGCCATAATAATTATTACAAGAAAACATTACAAAACACAAAGATTTTAACACTAGACTCTGTGTCATCAAACGGGTTTTCACTAAACTCTCGGTCATGTGCTCATACAGTTTGCACTACTTCTCATACTTGCACTAATGTCTGTATTACATCACTGCCTATAATCATAATACTGTTTACATTCTCTGTTTACATTTATTAATACTGTTTACTTTTATTACTACTGCTTACATGTAATTACTACTGTTTACATTTATTTACACTACTCTAATATCTACACCACTGCTGGTACATATACAGTGTGCTCTGAACGGTCTTATTTAGGTCTTATTTAGGGATGCCCAATGTGCCTTACTGCATATGCCACTTTTTGCCTCTATAACAACATCAACTACTACCTCATACATATACTGTGTACATTGACTCATACGCTGCTTTGCCACTTTGCAAATGTCAATGCTAGAAACCTTTAGTTTATTTTAGTTATACTTTTTATACTCTTTTTTTATACTAGTATGCAAAAACTCAGGACAATATTATGTTCATTAAATGTTTAATGTTTTAGTTTTAGAGTTGGTGTAAATTTTCATACTCTTATACCACTATGCAAAAAACTCAGGACAGTGTTAGTTTTACTATTTTATGCTTATGTCTATTATTATATGTTTCAGTGTTTCAATGTTTAGATGTTTACTGTTGCACCGAGGGACTGAGAGAAACGCAATTTCGGTCCTGTGTATGTCCTGTACTGTACATATTGCAGATCTGACAATAAAGTTGACTTTGACTTTGACTTTGACTACTGCCATCCATCAAATGTTTTGTTTGTTATTTGAATTGATTGTTAATTTTGTTTGAAGAAGGGGCAGAAATAATGAGATTTTTTTCTTCTTCTGCCTCCTTTCATTTCATGTAGTGTTTTGTTTTACAATGTGGTTTTGTAAATAATTTTCTTGTGTTTTTACAATTTGAAATGAATAAATTCAAAAAAAATAATAAAAAAAGTTGGAAGAGGGAGGGAAGAGGGAGGGATTTATTATAATTTATCCCCCACGTCTTGCCAAGTACACTCAATGCGGTCGGTGACACACACGCAATTGCATCATCGCTGGGTTCACTCAACGGGGGGTAAAAGACGTGAGACACTAGTTTAAACCTAGCTTAAGGGGGGAAGTGCAAGCAGAGTCTTACTTACCTGGTGGAAACATTGGAATGCAGTCTGGTGTGGTGGGGGTATCTGAGTTGTGTGCACGCATATTTATAACAAAAGGCAGTTAATGGCCCACTAATGGTTGAGCAGAAGCCATCAGTGTTCAGTTTGGACTAAGGGTCTTTTGACCCTCTTTCAGGACTTCTGGGGGGAGGTCGAAAATCCTGGGACTTCTAGTGTTAATTTTATAATAAAGAAACAACAATATGATAATTTATTATCAGTATATTATCAACTTGTGTTTTCTTTTGATGAAATTTATTTTTTGTTGTTGATTTGTATTCATGCCATCAGCATCAGTGTATGCCACTGTAAGGATTGAAAGGAATAAAAAGTCATTCCAGTGTGTCTTTTTTCCTAATCACTTTTTGCAGCTCCTGAGTAGCAGAGAGGATCCTACCTTCCACAGATGATCTTCATTCCCCTGATGAGCATCAAATCCTTTATAAGGTTGAAGGCTGCTAGACTACAACTCTACCCACACTCCATATCAGTAGGTGATGTTAATGCACATTGTATGTTGTTTACCAACCGATATATTTTTTTTTTTATACAAGAAGAAGATAAAGAAAAAGAAGACCAAGCCTACAATGCTGTAACATTTACTACTTGATGGTATTCAGTTGACAACCTGTAAAATCTCCTTGTGGATAAAGTTACTAACCTGATTTTTCTTGTGATCCTCACAGTCTTGAATCCTGGTGCCACGCCTTGAATTATTTATTCCCATGCACTTCCATGTTACACTAAGCTGCTTCTCTTGGAGTCATCACTTACAAAACTGGTAAACAATAAGAATATAAATAATGTTATAATATAATAAGAAAAAGAACCAAACATCTTCTATCAGCCTTCAGGACCAGCCGGACACTCTTCAACTCTACTTCCTTCTGCAAACCTGGAATTCTTACCCTCCTCCTGGAAACTACAAAGCATACAGTAAGCAACTTATGTTCATTCTGTATCAAGAAAGTTCATACCTTGAAAAATACAGTACTTATCTCCCATTTCCCCACAGAACCTCCCTTTTCCCCAACAGATAGTTATTGTATATATAGTAAATAAACATTTTCTTACATTTTGAAGAAATTTTGTCTCCTGGGCGTCTCCATGGGCTTCAGTTACCAAATTCTGCAAAAATTCATCTATCCATCCATCCATTAACTTTACCCACTTCTTACTTTTTGGGTTGCAGGTGTCACTGGTGCCCATATCCAACAGTCACTGTGCAGAGACTGGGGGTGGGGGGACACCCTGGAAAAGTCCAAATCCATCACAGAGACACATATAGACAAACAAGACTACCATTCACTCTCTCACTCACAGCTAGGGACAATTTAAAGTTACCAATCAGCCTCACTGATATACTGTAACTGATATAACTCACCAAAAAAGCATGTGTAAGGACAAATAATCAAATTTCTTCAAGCTTTTGTTTACAGAGGGGCACAAGACAGGGATGCCCACTTTCACCCGCACTATTTGCTATGTTTATTGAACCTTTAGCAGCAGCAATAAGGCAAACCGTTGACATTAACAATCGCCTCAAAAATGGGAAAAACGCCTAAAAAAGACATACCCAAATTAAATTAGAAGCTGTTCTTGAACCGTATGGAGTACAAGCAAAAGCTTGGTGTCTTTGTAAAGATAACACTTTGAATTTTTTGTTTCAGCAGTCAAATTTGTTGTATCTGTTATTATTTTGTATTTATTTAAGTGAGAGCACACAGAAATCAAGCGTTTTTCTTGCCTCGCCTGAAAATGTTTATATTTGTCAAGCACCTGCAGACTGAGACAAGAAGATATGGACTGGAATTTGATATGAGCCTAAAGAGTGAAGTATTTACTATGACAGTTTCAAATTTGAAGTCAATAGCATAAAAATTGAGGATTTTGTGCATGTTTTTGTATGTGCATGTTCAGGCGGACCTCAATAATAACCAAACATACCCAAAACTGTGCCATAATGGATAACACCTGTATATGCCAACTTCAAAAGTCTGTAACTGCTGAATACTTCAACATACTTCAGTGTGACTTCAGTGAGGGCTCTATTGAAAGCTTACATCAGGGTAGCCCTGTTCCATTCCTATATTTACTCTCAAGCTGATAGAAATAACTGTAACATGTCAGAGCGCTCGTAAGTCAGGGACCACCTGCATAAATCACAAGAGAAAATTCCCCCACAGGTCCAACTGGGTCCTTATTCATGACCCAACACCACAGATAACACCCAGATAACACACAATAGCTCCACATGGGATCGCCATTCATGGCCCCCACACACACACACGCACGCACGCACGCGCACACACACACACACANGATAACACCCAGATAACACACAATAGCTCCACATGGGATCGCCATTCATGGCCCCCACACACACGCACGCACACACACACACACACACACACACACACACATACACATACACAAGGAAAAGCTGACATACCTTCGTCCAAGGAATCACTATCTCTCCTTGTAAATTCAGTTCAAGAGCCTGTCCTACGGTGTATTTCATTTTTCCATGGCATTTATCCATGGCGAAACAGTGAAAAAAGTCAGAAAAAGCATGCGTAAAGTCAACAGCGAAGACCTCACCCTTTTACGCACAACAGACGTGAGCTGAATGACTCTGTTGCGCAGTAAGTTTCCAACCTGCATGTAATTCAAAACCTGTCATGTCACATGTCTATACAACGGGATTTTCATTGGCTACACGTCTGTCGCGTCAGAATCAGCGTCTCATTTGATTGGCCAAAGCCCCACGTGGGGTAAGTAGGCGTTGGTGTTTTTTCACTTCGTCACTCTTTGTGATTTGATTGGCTCTAGTGACTGAAAAGTTTCACTCAGTTGGTCAAAATTGGTGTCAATCAAAAGCAGAGACCCTATGAAAGAGTTTTAAAGCACCATAATTTACAAAGCTTCCGTATTTGGGAAATGACGATCCAACACATGCAAATTAAGGTCAAACGGGCCCGCGGGCCTGTTAACAGGCATACAGTGTAAAAATATAGAACATAAAATTAGTCTTTATGCTGACAATGTTTTACTTTTTCTTCAAAACTCAGAAAACTCTATAACAAATTCTCACAAGTTTCTGATTATTCTATAAATTGGTCAAAATCTACAGCTCTTCCAATAAATTGTGTATTTAATATTCTTTAAATGAAAAACTACAATCAGGTAACATTACATACTTGGGTATTAAGATTTATTCTAGAATAGAAGACTTAATAAAATTAAAGGATAATTTTTATGGTATGTCTGTGGGGTTACCAGACAATGTTTTAGGACCAACTCTCTTTACAATCTACATAGCTAATGTAGGTCACTGCATCCCTGATGCATCCTTACATTTCTATGCTGATGATACAGTTGTTTATTGCCGAGCTAAAACAGTAGCTAAGGCTTTCCAGTTACTACAATCCGCTTTTGACATCATCCAGTCAGATTTGTTCTGTCTCAAACTTGTCCTAAATGCTGATAAAACAAAAGGGATGTTTTTTTCAAATAGGAAGGCGGTTCCAGCAGATCCTCCTCTGATTTTATCTTCAAATGGTGTCCCTATTGAGTTTGTTGATTCCTATAAATATCTGGGTATCCTGATCGATTCACATCTCTCTTTTAAACTCCACGTGGAAAACCTAGTGAAGAAATTGAAAGTTAAACTGGGTTTCTTTTTCAGAAACAGATCATGTCTAACACTGAATGTTAGGAAACGCCTTGTATCTGTGACTTTCCTTCCCTCCATTGATTACGGTGACATTCTCTACATGAATGCTCCTACAAGCACCCTGCGGATGTTGGATGTGGTCTATCATGGTGCACTAAGATTCATAACTGGTTGTGATTATCGTACCCACCACTGCACCCTGTATTCACTGGTTAACTGGACATCATTAACCTCACGCAGACTCTTCCACTGGTACATTTTCATCTTTAAATCACTTCTTGGTCTGCTGCCCTCATACATCTCCTCCTACATGTCTTTGCGTGAGTGCAGCTACAGTGTGCGCTCTCAGGACATGATTACCTGCAGTGTTCCGTCAGTGAGGACTGAACTTGGAAAAAGGGCCTTCTCCTATTCTGCTCTAGCCTGGCCCTCGCCTTCCTGCACAGCTCCGCTCAATTCTCATTTCCCTTCACTGCACAGTCTGGGATTCCTCCCATAGACAACGATTTCTCCGGCCGATTTTTGACCGGACCAATCAGAGAGCAGAAGGCGGAGTTTTGAACGACGTCGACTGACGTCGTCATTCAAAATGGCTGCCGCCACGAAGGAATTTTCAATAAAACAAGGTAAAAAACTATTATTTCTCTGCTGAGAAAAAATATATTTCATAGCTGACGTTATATCAGAAGTGTTCCTGAGCAATCAGAGAGCAGAAGGCGGAGTTTTGAACGATGTCGACTGACGTCGTCATTCAAAATGGCTGCCGCCACGAACGAATTTTCATCAAAACAAGGTAAAAAACTATTATTTCTCTGCGGAGAAAAAATATATTTCATAGCTGACGTTATATCAGAAGTGTTCCTGAGCTTAACAGTTCCTAAATCAATTCACGAAATGGTCAAATCTGCTGGATATTAAATAGTTTCGGTTTGATATTTTCCAAACAGCCTCGGGTGCGCTACGAAAATAAATGATAAAAAATCGAATTTTATCTCAAATGTTTCATCTAGGCCAACAGTCAGTAAATTAAAGACATATAATTACACACTGGTGGCAGAAAAAATATCCACCGAGTGGTTTCTGAGCAATTTATCTGATAGCCTGGACCTCGCCAGGCTAAACTAACAAAACTCTGCCTCCTGTTCTCTGATTGGTCCATTCAAAAATCTCCAGGAGAAATCGTTTTCTATGGCAGAGATGCCAGACCCTAGTCCAAAGCGAAGTGAAGGACAAGGGTCTGGTTTAAACCAGGCTAATTCTGCTCCTGCTTCATGGAATATCTTACAAAAAGATCTGAAGCTCTCGACCTTGACTTCTCTAAATGGTTTTCAGAATCTGTTGGAATCCTGGCAAAAACCAATGCAGATTTGTTCCTGTCTTTGATTTTATACGTCTACCTTATAATGTTTTGCTAGTTTTTTGATACTTTGTTAAAAAAAAGAAAAAAAAAATCTTTTGTTTTTTTCTCTCTTTTTGTTTTCTATTGTTTATTGTTTGTTTGTTTATTGTTTAATGAAATTCTATCACTGCTGTTCATTGTTCTTTAGTTTTAGCAGGTCGCTTTCGTAAATGAGCCCATGAGGTTCAAAAGATTTACCTGACTAAATAAAGGTTGAATGAATGAATGAATGTTCATTCAATTTAATACACAAAATAATTCTTAGATAATCAATTATACCCTTTTTAATTCTGCCATTTTTAACTTTCGTTTTGAACGACTGGTTTATGTTAATGAGATCTGAAGTTCACGCCCTTCAAAGATCTGTTTACATTAACTCCGCCCTCCAAAGGCAGACGAGGATGTCTGAACTCGCGTTACTGCCACCCAGAGCCCTGTATAGCTGAGCTGAACTGGACCGCGACGTATTTATTGTGGGACAGATCAGACGTGTACAAGTTGTCGTGTCATTTTTAATTTTTCCTCTGTAATACGTCTCCCTCCCTCCCCCTGTGCGCGCGCGCTGGAGGGAGCGGATGTCAAAAGCAACGGACACACACATACGCTCACGGGGTCTGATTTGCGCACGCGCGGGTCTCATTTGTTCTCTCGAGGGTCTCATTTGTTCTCTCGAGGGTCTCATTTGTTCACTCGAGGGTGTGTATTTGCTCTCCTCCCTAATGACAACATTAAAACTCCCTGTCCCTCGATAAGCGTGCGCGCACAAACACACACACACACAGGTTGGTTAATGTGGTTTAGCGGTACGTAGTCTGGCCTGCTATGACACATAAACCAACACACACACACACACACACACACACACACACTGCAACATGCTGCATCGCTGTTCATTCAAGACTCCCATCTGAAAACTATGCCATTATCTGGGCCAGGAGGGAGAATCTTTGCAACGCTCACGTTAGCTGGCTAGACTCTGTGACATTTTTAGCCATTGTGCTGACATGAAATAAGGAAAAACAACCGTCCGGCACCTCTTTCATACTGAAGTGGGTGGAGCATCACCAGGGGTTAATTATAATTAATTGCAATTAATACAGTATAACGTTCTCTATAGAGTACATTATACAGGTCAACAAATGGGATTTACATCATCTAACATTTGCTCACAGTGCACAGGCAATATACCTGATGATTATATCCACGCACTCTGGTTCTGTCCACCAGTTCAGACGTTCTGGGTACAGGTCTGTGAGGACTTGTCTAAGTGTCTGAAATGTAACATTCCACTCTCTCCATATGTTTGTTTATTGGCTATCTTTGAAGAATTAATACTAGAAAAATGTATATACCTCATGATTTTCACTGCCTTATGTATCGCAAAGAAAACCATACTCATGAATTGGAAAAATCAAAATAATCTTAGCATTAATTAGTATAAAAATCTTATGTTAGATCATATTAGTCTTGAAACAGCATCTGCCGGACTGTCCCCTCTCTGATACATCTGAAGCTACTTAGTGTCGCGCTCCTGCCACGTGTCCCCCTGGTGGGTGTTCCTTTGCCTGCGGGCGTGCTTGGGGCCCTCACTATCTGGGGTTGGATGCTTGGGCGTTTGTCAGCTCGGCCAGGTGGCTGCTTGGTGGGGCTCTTGTCCTCTGGTCCTGTCGGGTCTGGGCCTGAGGGGTGGGCGTCCCCGGTGCCCGGGCCTCGGTGACCGGCCCTGGGACTACGTCGGTGCGGCGGGCTCCGGCGGGGGCCTGTGAATTTGTCGCGTTTGACCCCGGGGGGTCATTGTGTGTGGTCGCTGGTGGGGTTCGTCCGGTCGGATCTGGGGAGTGGGCGAGTGGCTCGTCCTGTTCGGGTGACCCTGGGGACTTTGGGCTCGAGGTCCTCCTGGCATCTTGGGCTTTGATCGCTCCTTCGTCTGCCTCGGGCTTTCGGGGGGGCGGATCTCTGATGCTTCACAGTCGCTACTAAATGTTCTATTGGAGGAACCTTATTCATTTATGCATGCTCACAACCACACACAAATGGATGCAGGGATGTATATGTAGATATATGCAGATATGTAGATGGGTATATGAATGAATATAAATGTATATGTATGTATACTGTATATATATTTGTAGGTATGGGTATGTGTATTTATAGAAATCTACTGCAAGGTCATGAATATTGTTAGTCTTTATGCATGTATGTTTCGTTGCTGTATTCTTTCATGTGCTTTGCAGGATTGCGGACGGAGGTTGGGTGTGTTTGCCTTGTGCTCTTTTTGTGGATAATTGTTGTTTTGTTGTCTTACTTTCTCTTTTCTTTCTCTCTAAAAAAATAAAATACATATTGGAGTGAGAGGATGGCTATAAGGTGAGAAGGGAGGCCATCTATAAATGGAAAAAAAGAAACAGCATCTGCCGATACATCGGATCAATCTCTCTGGCATTCTTTGATCGGCTCCATTACGTAGTAAGGGTGGGGGGTCTGGGATCTGGCCTTGTGGGACATTGGGGCTGGTGTAGAGGGAGGTCGGGGTTTGGGGCGCCGGGAAGTTGGGGCTGTTTGGACGGGGAGGACCCTGCCTTCAACCTGGGGAGGACCAAGGGGGTTCTGGGGGATGTCTGCTGGAGGCGGCATACGAGCCCCCGGGTGGTCTGTGGCGGCGGTCATGGGTCACCGATCGGTGACCCGGCTGTGCTAGGGTGATTTCGGGGTGGGAGCCGGGGGCTTGGGATTCTGGGGGCGTGCCGTCCCCGGACTTGGGCCTGGTGGGGGTTGGTAAGGGCCTGCTCCCGGTGCTTCCTGGCTCTGTCGGTGGTTAGGCGGGCGCTCTTGGCCATGTTGTCCATGTGGGATTTAGTGTCCTCTTGGGCAGCGGGCCGACTTCGGTTCGTAGGGGTCTGGGCGGCACTGGTGGATGTGGGCCGTTGGTCCTGCTGCTGGCAGCCCTCGTGGCCATGTCCCTCTCTGGTCTAGAGTTCAATGTGCCTGGCAATCTGAGAGGTGTTTTGGCCTCGCTCCTTGGGTGGACCTTGGAGAACTGAGGGGTATGTAGGGTCAGCGGGGGAGCTGACTCACTGCGGGAGCATTGTTCCTGCAGTTATTTTCTCCCCATCCCTCACTGCACACCTCCGCCCTCTTCATTTCAAATTAATACATTTAGGGATTTTGAAGCTCGGGTGTACTGCAACATTTTTACATCTCTATTGTTCAGAACCACCTGGGACTCAATTTTATTATACACCTTAGACATTCACTCATAAACATCCTCATAAAATTCACATATAGGAATTTGTGGTGAGCACTATGGTTATGGGTGGCGAGATGACACCACTCTCGCTTCCCGTGCCTGTGCTCACTCACAATTATGCATTTAGACATTAAGGGCCTGGGTTAGAGTTGGGGTGGAGGGGAAACTGGCATTATGCCAGCCTTTGCTCCTTCTCTTTCCCTTTTTTAAGTGCACTTTACGACAACACACATCAACAGCACATTTGGGGACTTGGGTGTGTGTGTCGGGGTCTAGGTTTATTAATTTTTATGTATTTACTTTTTTTTTTTTTTTTTCACCCCCTGGTTCCCTGGCGGCCATTCTGGGTGTGCGGTCCGGTAAGGTGATGGGCCGTCGGGTGTTGTCCTGGACTATGGGAGGGTTCGGGGCCTGAGAGTTCGCCGTGGGCGGGGCTGGCATTGCGCTCTACCTGGGGCTGCTACGGCTCGGGTGTCTTGTCCTGTCGGTGGGGTGCGGGTTAGGCCGGATCTTGGATGTCGGCTACTCTCCACCCCAGAATGAATGGGCAGGCCTCCTAGGTTTGGGTGTGGGCTGCCCCATGTAAGGGGCGGGTACATGTCTTGGACCTAGGGGGTATAGAGTGTACATCGGGATTATGAATGGAACGTGCCGTTATTATTTGTCTTTCTGTGAGTGAGGGTGAGAATGAGGGTGGGTCTGAGTGAGTGTGTCTGTGTATGAATGTCTAATTGTCAGGCTGGGACTTGGACTGCCCCCTCTCTGATAAATCTGAGGCTACTTGGTGTTGCGCTCCTGTCAAGTGGCCCCCGGGTAGGTGTCCCTTTCCCTGCGGGCGTGCTTGGGGCCCTCGCTGTTTGGGGTTGGGCACTTGGGCGTGTGTCGGCTCAGCCTGGTGGCTGCTTGGTGGGGCTCGGGTCCTCTGGTCCTGTCAAGTCAAAGTCAAAGTCAACTTTATTGTCAGATCTGCAATATGTACTGTACAGGACATACACAGGACCGAAATTGCGTTTCTCTCAGTCCCTCGGTGCAACAGTAAACATCTAAACATTGAAACACTAAAACATATAATAATTGACATAAGCATAAAATAGTAAAACTAACACTGTCCTGAGTTTTTTGCATAGTGGAATAAGAGTATGAAAATTTACACCAACTCTAAAACTAAAACATTAAACATTTAATGAACATAATACTGTCCTGAGTTTTTGCATACTAGTATAAAAAAAGAGTATAAAAAGTATAACTAAAATAAACTAAAGGTTTCTAGCATTGACATTTGCAAAGTGGCAAAGCAGCGTATGAGTTAATGTACACAGTATATGTATGAGGTAGTAGTTGATGTTGTTATAGAGGCAAAAAGTGGCATATGCAGTAAGGCACATTGGGCATCCCTAAATAAGACCGTTCAGAGCACACTGTATATGTATCAGCAGTGGTGTAGATATTAGAGTAGTGTAAATGTAAACAGTAGTAGTTACATGTAAGCAGTAGTAATAAAAGTAAACAGTATTAATAAATGTAAACAGAGAATGTAAACAGTATTATGATTATAGGCAGTGATGTAATACAAACATTAGTGCAAGTATGAGAAGTAGTGCAAACTGTATGAGCACATGACCGAGAGCTTAGTGAATAAACCGTTTGATGACACAGAGTCCAGTGTTAAAATCTTTGTGTTGTGTGGTAATGTGTGAGAAAGTTTTAGTGTTAAGGCAGTTCAAATGGGAGGGGGGGCAGAGCAGGCAGAGTGTTTAGCATCCTGACTGCCTGATGAACAGAGCTGTCTCTCAGTCTGCTGGTTCGAGCCTGGAGACTCCTCAGTCTCCTCCCTGATGGCAGCAGTCTGAAGCAGCTGTGTAGTGGGTGTGTGGGATCACCTGCCATGCGGTGGGCTTTCCGAGTGAGGCGTTTGCTGTGTAAGTCCTGCAGTGAGGGGAAGGAGGTGCCGACTATCTTCTCAGCTGCTCTCACAATGCGCTGGAGGCTCTTGCGGCAGGATGCTGTCTAGTCTGGTCCTGAGGGGTGGGTGTCCCCGGTTCCCGAGCCTCGGTGTCCGGGCCTGGGGCTACATCGGTGCATCGGGCTCCGGCAGGGGCCTGTGGGTTTGTCGCTGTTGGCCCTAGGGGGTCATTGTGTGTAGTCGCTGGTGGGGCTCTTCCTGTTCTCCCCTTTGGTCGGATCTGGGGAGTTGGTAGTGGCTCGTCCTGTTCGGGTGGCCCTGGGGACTCTGGGCTCAGGGTCCTTCTTGGGGTCTTGGGCTCTGATCGCCCCTTTGTCTGCCTCGGGCCTTGGGGGGGGGGATCTCTGATGCTTCACGGTCGCTATTGAATGTTCTATTCGAGGAACCTTATTCACTTATGCATGCTCACAACCACACACAAATTGGTGCTAGCATGTATATGTAGATATCATATGCAGATATGTAGATGGGTATGTGACTGAATATGAATGTATATGTATGTACAGTATACTGTATATACCATACATTTGTAGGTATGGGTATGTATATTTATGGAAATCTACTGCAAGGTCTTTATGCATGTGTTGCTGTGTTCTGTCATGTACTTTGCAGGATTGCAGATGGAGTTTGGGTGTTTACCTTCTGCTTTTTTTGTGGATAATTGTTGTGTTTTGTTGTCTTACTTTCTGTCTTTCCTTTCTCTCTATTAAAAAATAAAATAAAAAGTATCTGTGTGAGAGGATGGCTGTAAGGTGAGAAGGGAGGCCATCTATAAAAGGCAAAATAAAAAAAATAAAAAATAAAATAAAAGAGTTACCAATCAGCCTAACACGCATGTTTTTTTTTTTTATTTGTGGGAGGAAACTGGAGTACCCGGAGAAAACACACACATGCATGGAGAGAACATGCAAACACCACCCAGAAAGTCCCTGGCTAGGATTTGAACTAGTGCAACCTTCTCGCTGAGAGATGGCAGCTCTACCCTTTAAACCACCATGCTGCCCTACATGAATAACACAAATGTGTCACACATGTGTCACAGTGCTGCATAGGTTAGGTATAAGTTTTGGATAACTTATCAGCGCGCTGATATACTATGGCCAGACAAAAAAATTGTTCATGCACAAAATGTTTAGCATATGCATACTTTATTAGTTAGGCATAAGTTACAGATATATGACAGGCAGGTCATGTATAAGTTCACACATGTAGCTAAGTTACTCATAAGTTAACATAGGTTGGAAACCTACTGGGCAATTGGGTATGTACGCTTAACTTGTTTCTAATTTATACATACAACAAACTTATGCCATAGAATATCAGCATGCAAATCATTCTAAACTTACACCTACAGTAACTTTTATAACTGACATCAGTGTGCTTGTCATTTATCATATACGCTGATGCTGTATACCATTGCGTGACAGCCACAGTCATTATTCGCCCCAACATACTGAGCATAAGTTAAGTACAAGGTACACTAACATTGATCATAAGTTCTACATAAGTCAAAAACCACATTCTTACACTTGTATAAGTTATATATAAGCTAGGGACACGCCATGCATAAGTTACTCATAGCATATACCTGTACAGTATATTTGCTCAACTTGTTATCAATATGGTATGGATACATCCAAAAAAGTATTCCACTTGATTCTTTTTATTCCATCTTCGGTGTATGACGGTGTGTTACAAAATGTACATACGTTGACAGAATTTCCCGAAAACATAATAGTGTGTGACAAGGCCTCTATGACTAAAATAAACACCTGTTTGCAGCTGTTTATAAATCCATTCATCTGGACTAAACCCCACTTTCAGCTGAAGAAAAGCAACCCCATCACCATGATGCTTCCACCACCATGTTTTATTGGGTGTAAGATGTTACAGTATTTTGTTGATCTGCAGTGTTGTTCCTGCATTATACTCAGGAACTTTGGTCTAAACTTTGGATTTTGGACTAAATGTACCATAACACATTTTCCTACATGCTTTTTGAAAATTCCATGTCTTTGTCAATATTATTTTCAATGTTTCATGTGTATGGGATGAAACATTAGTTTCACTGCTTAACTCTAATGAGTGTTTACAGAAAATATAAATTGTGTATCTGAAATTTTAACATTTTGTCAAGATGTTTTGCTAAATCTGTACTTTTATTATTTTTCATTGAAAAAATAAATTTGCACCACTGTTTATATATACACTATTGCTTTTTTTGTTTGTTTTTTACTAGCCTTACTATATTGCTTATGTCACTTTACCTTTATATCAATACAGTATCAAGGACTTCATACATATACTGTGTACCGCTACATTCACTTCATATGTTGCATTTGTCATTTTTCTTCAAATGTCAATGTCAGGACCTTCATACTTATAGATGTATTTTTATACTTTCTATATTTATACTGCTGTACTTACAATTTAGGACAGTATCATACTTTTGTTATTTTATTTTATGCAAATGTTTATTAAATGTTTAATGGTTATTGTTGAACCAGGGGTCTGAGCGTAATGAAATTTCAATCCTGTGTATGTCCTGTACATATTGCAGTTTTGACAATAAGGTTAACTTTGACTTTGACTGATAGTTTGTGCCTAAATTGAATGAATCATTAAATCTAAACAAACAAATAAAAATTACATAATGATTACAGTGTTTGATTCTTTGATTCCCTAGTTTCGAGTATTTCCATTGTTCATCCAGAAATATTCAGGATGACAAGTCTGATTATGGCAACTTGTAGGTGGGAAGCGCAAAGTTTAGGAACTTTGCTTGAACATTCAAATATTACTGAATAATTGGCATTTTTTTTATGCAGTTTCAAAAAATTCACAGAAGATCCTCTTAGGCACTTTTCCCATTAATCTGACAGCAACTGAACATGCTGGTTTTATGTCTGAATGAGCCCCTGTCACTCAGTCTTACTTAGTGGGATATCGTAACATTTACAAATTATTTTCAACTTTTGAAAACTTGTTTAGCTATACTGTATAGTGTCGCATTAACAAACTTATACGCACAGCAGTTGGTTTTAATACAAATATATCTGGTTCTGGAATTTGACAGATTGTGTCATTAAATAAGTGAATAATTGTGTTGTTCAAACTTTACTCTTTTTAAATACATAAATCACATTTATAAAAAAAAAAAATGAACCCTCGCCTCTCAATGTTGCTCTGTAAATATCCTCGTTTTAGTCCTTGCCTTCTGTTTCCATCAGTCTAACATGCAAGTGGAGTATGAAGTCACGATCTCAACATCTTTCATTCATTATGTAATTTAAAGCAACTGTTTCAGTCAGACCTGATCTATTGGTGCTACACTGTCACCACCTCGACACTTTTACACTTAGAATTAAATGGATGCACTACAAAGGGAAAACTGCTTGGCAAAGACTTTCATTTCTTTTTTCCCTTCAGGCAAAAGTCTGCAGTACCGGTAATCATTTCTATCTTCAGTTTCTGAATATGAAGTTTTGGCTTTCAGTTTAAATGAAAAGCTGCTTTGAAACTTTGCACTATTACAGAGAACTTGCATACAGCAAATGTGTAAAGCATGCATATTGGGAAATTTATGGCGATTAAACCCAAATCCTACAATTCCACAACAAGCCGAACAAGCGAGGCATGATCTTAACCAATGTTCTGTGATATCTTATGTAAAAATGAGACAACCTCCATTTTCTTTCATGCTCTGATGGAGGACAGCAGGCTGAGACGTTAGCACGTTTGTTAACAAGTTTGATGTAAATTGTTGAAATTGAGCTCAGTCACCCTTGTCCAGAAGCTCGGCGTACGCATAACTTATCTACATTGCAGAATCAGCATTGGTACACGTTATGTATTCATATTATATTCTGACCAGCATCAATGTGGAACACTATTAAATGCAAGTGTTGCTTATTATTTTATTTTATTTTTTCTACGTTTATGATATTTGCTGCATGCTTATTTCGTTTTTTTATTTCAATTTTACTAAGATCTTGCTCATCATTTGTAAAAGCATTTAGCAAAATTTTGTGTTTTGCTCGTAGCAATATGTAGATGAAGTTGTTAAGGAAAACAACCAATTTGTAAAAATTGTTTTTAATTACAACCTTATAAAGAGATTAAATCAAACATCTTATGATGAAACTGACTAAATAGAAGATGAAACTGCAGATGTTTAAACATTTTGGTTAAGGTTCAGTGAATCACAAAGTTGAGTGACCAGAATACCTTCTACTGGTTTATGACAACATAATAAAACTAGTGCCCCCCATGTGGTAAGTGTGCTGAGACACTTCATTACTCTCCTATGGAATGGGCGATGGAGCAGGGTCAAGTTGGCCTTTCTGAGTGAAACAGATCAATAAAAAAGCAAAACTGACGGATCATTCAAATCAGGCAAAAGTCATGTATTTTCCAAAACGTGATTTACACCAAAATGTAGATTTTTTTCTCATAAAGCCTCACTACAGCAGGAAGTTCAGGAATGTTACATCAAATGTCAGGCCAAGGCATAAAACTGAAGCTTTGATTAAATCAAAAAAAGGTTTCAACTTTTATCTATTAGTAAATCCATAAAGTATTATTTTTTTCTCCCTGCAAGGAAAACAAATATGGACTATGCAGACTAAAGTATCCATAATATTGAAATGACTCTGTTGGATGTTGGAGGACCTGAAGATCAGTGGAAAAGTTTTTATAATAATAATAATAATAATAATTAATTCAATTTATAACGCACTTTTCATTACTGAAAATCTCAAAGTGCTACACATATATTGAATGCTACACACATTCATAAACCGGTGGCGGCAGACTACCATGCAAAGTGCTTTCCAGTCCTACCAGGAGCAACTCAGGGTTAAGTGTCTTGCCCAAGGACACAACGACACATGGTGCGGGTCCCGGGAGTCGAACCGCCAACTTTCCGATCGGGAGACGACTCCCCTTACCACTACGCCACGGCCGCCCGTCATAGTTATTGAAACAGATTTTATCCATCTATAAGTGGACTGAGCAAAATTTACCCTTCTGGGCATTTCAATCAT